>JACEEZ010019699.1:102500-115000 GCA_016584305.1 Chionoecetes opilio
TGTGTGGTGGTATTAAAGTCATGTGTGGTGGTACTTAAGTGTGTGGTGGTACTAAAGTGGTGTGTGGTGGTACTAAAGTCATGTGTGGTGGTACTTAAGTGTGTGGTGGTATTAAAGCGGTATGTGGTGGTATTAAAGTGGTATGTGGTGGGACTAAAGTGGTGTGTGGTGGTACTAAAGTGGTGTGTGGTGGTACTAAAGTGGTGTGTGGTGGTACTAAAGTGGTGTGTGGTGGTACTAAAGTGGTGTGTGGTGGTACTAAAGTGGTGTGTGCTGGTACTAAAGTGGTGTGTGGTGGTACTTAAGTGGTGTGTGGTGGTACTAAAGTGGTGTGTGGTGGTACTAAAGTGGTGTGTGCTGGTACTAAAGTGGTGTGGGGTGGTACTAAAGTGGTGTGTGGTGAGGTGAGAATGTAGAAAAACCTGTTGTGGTTACTCTAATTTATACACACTATTTACCCTTCCATTTTTTATAACATTTCCTCTATACCTTTACTGGGTCAGCTTTTTTCCCATCTCGTTAGTGCTTTTCATTGACAACTATTCCTACCGCTATTGACGGTAGTGGTGTAATGGACAACAAGGGTTACTACATATTATATGATATTGATGAACTAACTCTGGACGGTGAAAGCTTGGAAGGATGGGTGTCTTAGAATGCATTTTATTGTGGTGTATTGATGATGTAGATGTGGATGTGGATGTAGCATTGTGAAAGATGTGGATGTTATAAATAAAAAATTTAGTGTGAAGGCTGTAAAAGGACAACATAGATAAATACACTTCATATTTTTAGGAATCCATATTTTAAGTAGGTTTTTTGAAAGGTTATGACTGTGATGAATCTTTAAATCTTATGTTTGTGATGTGGTGAGGACAGTTGGTAGTCGGCAGTATAGTAGACATAATAGATAGACAGTATATTATTGACAGTATAGTAGACAGTATAGATAGTAGACAGTGGATAGTTAATTAGTTATAGATCGCGTGGTATATTCTGTTATCTCTTGGTGAGGTATTTCCATCTTGGCTCACCTTGAAGGCACCACTAATAATGAATGACCCACTCATCAATGTATCGTCAGAGTCTCATCGCCCACCACTCCTCTTAGGAAATACACAGTTACCTCCTCCCCTTAGGAAATACACAGTTACCTCCTCCCCTTAGGAAATACACAGCTACCTCCTCCCCTTAGGAAATACACAGTTACCTCCTCCCCTTAGGAAATACACAGCTACCTTTTCCCCTTAGGAAATACACAGTTACCTCCTCCCCTTAAGAAATACACAGTTACCTCCTCCCCTTAGGAAATACACAGTTGCCTCCTCCCCTTAGGAAATACATAGTTACCTCCTCCCCTTTGGAAATACACAGCTACCTCCTCCCCTTAGGAAATACACAGTTACCTCCTCCCCTTAGGAAATACACAGTTACCTCCTCCCCTTAGGAAATACACAGCTACCTCCTCCCCTTAGGAAATACACAGTTACCTCCTCCCCTTAGGAAATACACAGTTACCTCCTCCCCTTAGGAAATACACAGTTACCTCCTCCCCTTAAGAAATACACAGTTACCTCCTCCCCTTAGGAAATACACAGTTACCTCCTCCCCTTAGGAAATACACAGTTACCTCCTCCCCTTAGGAAATACACAGTTACCTCCTCCCCTTAGGAAATACACAGTTACCTCCTCCCCTTAGGAAATACACAGTTACCTCCTCCCCTTAGGAAATACACAGCTACCTCCTCCCCTTAGGAAATACACAGTTACCTCCTCCCCTTAAGAAATACACAGTTACCTCCTCCCCTTAGGAAATACACAGTTACCTCCTCCCCTTAGGAAATACATAGTTACCTCCTCCCCTTAGGAAATACACAGTTACCTACTCCCCTTAGGAAATACATAGTTACCTCCTCCCCTTAGGAAATACACAGCTACCTCCTCCCCTTAGGAAATACACAGTTACCTCCTCCCCTTAGGAAATACACAGTTACCTCCATCCACCATTATCCTTAATTGGTATCAAGGCAGGATTAACTTCATTACAACATCAAGACGTGTATTATCCTGACGCACTACCATCTAACTTTAATCCTTAATCCCTTGAGACCCAGACCGTAATTTCCTTTGTAATGTGGGTACCATGAGACGATTTTTAGAGACTATAAGCAATATTTTATAGATATGACCTGTTTATTATCCTTGTCGACTAACTAATTTGGTATATTCAGTGACTTCTCGTAATTTTATAGCTGACAACGGACGATTATTTATAGTAAAGGAAAAATCTAGACGTGAATGAGTTAATTAAACCTTGTCATTAAAGTAGCAATTTCTTATAATTCATATTTAGGGACTGATGCGAGGCGTTTTTAATTAGCCTTCCCCCTACCTGAGAGCCAATTAGGGGCCTGTACACGTCTAATATACCTGTCCGGGACTGATAAACATTTCGCTACCACGTATTTCATATCTAGACCTTTTATTTTGGGCCAGTCCCTTGAGATGTAAAAAAAAAATGGACGATCGACTTTGGTACTGTTTAATATTTAGACAGCTTTTTTATCCCTTGGCCAGTCCTTTGTGATATAAAAAAGAAGAAAAGAGAAGAAAAAAAAAAGACCCGAGATATGAGGCGCCGAGGAAGTATGAATGGATGAAATGCCCGACACCGTTTTTTTTTTTTTGCCTTTGGCCAGTCCTTTGTGATGTAGAAAATAAACAGATATCATGAGGCGCCGAGGAAGCAAGGTTTATGAGACGCCCACACCTGTAATAAAGAGACACCTGTGCTTCACCTATGCTTCATTACTTGTTTACACCTGTGCTTCACCTATGCTTCATTACCTGTGTTACACCTGTGCTTCATTACCTGTGTTACACCTGTGCTTCATCACCTGTGTTACACCTGTGCTACACCTGTGCTTCATCTGTGCTTCACCTATGCTTCACCTGTGTTACATCTGTGCTTCATCAACTGTGCTACACCTATGCTTCATCACCTGTGCTACACCTATGCATAACCTATGCTACACCTGTGCTACACCTGTGCTTCACCTGTGCTTCACCTGTGCTACATCTATTCTTCACCTGTGCTTCACCTGTGCTTCATCACCTGTGCTTCACCTATGCTTCACCTGTGCTTCACCTGTGCTACACCTGTGCTTCACCTGTGCTTCACCTGTGTTACACCTATGCTTCACCTGTGCTTCACTTGTGCTTCATTACCTGAGAGGAGCACGTGGGCCAGGGACATGGCGAGGCTGAAGGACATGTTCGTAGGGCGCCTCCACCTGTTAGCAATGGTCTGTGCTTCGTCGGTCCTCGTGTTTTTTTTTTTTTTTTTTTTTTCAATGAGTTCTAAAAAGTAAAGCTTCTGCTCCTTGATACTGTTTTTTTGGAATCTCAATCAAGAGTCACCCTTCATTAAAATAAAAACCACCTGTTAGTGTAGAGATTGTTTATTCTTCGTCAGTTCTCGTTTTTTAATTAATGTGTTTTTTCAATGAGTTTTAAAAGTAAAGTGTCCGCTCCTGGATGTTGGTTTTCTGGATCTCAAGACATAAAATTCATTACCAAAAACACTGCACTGCCTTTCCCGTTATAAAGTTCTACGAAACATTTTTTTCTCTTTATAAACTTACTCAAAACTTCCAATATTATATATCTAATAAAAAGGAGTGATACAAGTGTCCAGTCGTGGAATTGTGTGAAATGAATTAGCCTCTAGGATTTGGATTAAGTTCACCGAAGAGGCTTGAAGCGAGTGGTGTCTGTTGCGAGTAGCGGCGAGTAGCGTTATGGGACCGAGCGACGCGACACTCCTTCCCACCACAGCGGTCAACACCACACTGAACCACCCTCCTTCTGCAACCCGCCTCTGCCTCTCATTTGTCAGGGGAATGCGCCCCATAATACTCCCTCTTCGTCCCTCACAAGAGTTTGATAGATGGCGTCATTTTATACCTAATAGATTAACCCTGTTTAGATTTTTTATAAAGAGTTTTTAACCATTGTTATTAAACTTTTATTTTTTGGTACGAGCACAATCGGCGTATTTTTTTTCGTTTTATTTAAAGTATATGTTTTGGTGTTTCTAATGTCTCACAAAATTTGCTTATCTTTCCTGTTTTAGTTTTTTTGGTAAGAGCATAAATTATAATAGGTGCCATTTTCCTGGTTTTCTTTAAATACATGTTTTGATTAGTTTTGTTTTTCACGAAATTTGTTAATCTATTCCTTGTCCTTCCAACCTTTCCCTTCCTTTTCCTTTCTCTTTTGATTTTCGTTAAGGATTTACTCACTTTTATATTGCACTTTTCTTGTCCAATGCCGTCAATATTCTCTGTTCTCTCTCTCTCTCTCTCTCTCTCTCTCTCTCTCTCTCTCTCTCTCTCTCTCTCTCTCTCTCTCTCTCTCTCTCTCTCTCTCTCTCTCTCTCTCTCACACACATTCTGTCTCTGTCTGTCTCTCTCTTTCTCTTTCCCATTATGTCTCTCGTTCCTAAATCTCTCTCTCTCTCTCTCTCTCTCTCTCTCTCTCTCTCTCTCTCTCTCTCTCTCTCTCTCTCTCTCTCTCTCTCTCTCTCTCACACATTCTGTCTGTCTGTCGCTCTTTCTCTCTCCCATTATGTCTCGTCCCTAAATCTCTCTCTCTCTCTCTCTCTCTTCTCTCTCTCTCTCTCTCTCTCTCTCTCTCTCTCTCTCTCTCGTCCCTGAATACAACTTAATTCTTCACCTTGTCCTTCATTATTTACTCTCCTCGTTCCCCCTTCAGTCAGTCTTCCATTGTCACTCCTGTTTCTAATTTCCACTTTCCACTTCAATCTTTTGTTGATTTCATTCTTCTCTTTTATTTCTTTTCACTTTACCCTTCCTTCTTTTGTACTTGTTCTTACGACTTGGGTAATTTTCGCTTCTCTCTCTCTCTCTCTCTCTCTCTCTCTCTCTCTTCTCATCCTCCTCGTCTTCTTCTCTCTCTCTCTCCTCTCTCTCTCTCTCTCTCTCTCTCTCTCTCTCATTAATTAATTCATGTATTTGTTTTATCCCTCCGTTCTCCTCTTTTTTTCCTCTCCTCCCGTAACTCTACCCTTTATTAATTGAACTCCGATCTAGCCACTCAGAATAGGGACACGTAAGGATAGGTAAGATAGGGAGTGACTACTGACTTTTTTTGTTTGTTTTACATTGGAACCTATAGCTCCTGAAGGCTTATGGAAAGGTGGGATATTGGTCGATCTCGCCCTTAGCGCAGGCTGGATTTTTATAGTGACACCTTTGGTCTTAGGGAATATCCCGTTTTCTGTGATGTTTGGATCTTCAATCAGGCTCATACTGCCACCTGGAGTTCCTCCGTCGCACTCGCAGTCGGAGAACAGGTATAGCTGCATGCGGGTTTCTTGAGCCACTCGACGATGGATTTGACAGTTGCTCCTTGGTAGGAATTGTACTCGGGACCTTCTGCTCCCCTACCAGGCTCTTGTCGAACGCATTAAGAAGGTCGAAAGAGTTGCCCGCGGCAGGATTCGAACTCGGGACATTGAGTTCACCACTCGAAGAAGCTAACCACTCGGCCACCGCCTCCCCAATGTGGGTTTAACACCCGACTGGTGTTAAAGGACTAATTTAGAATGGAAAGAACATAAGAAAATAAGGAAGCTACAGGAAGCCGTGAGACCTACACTTGGTAGTTCCTGTGAAGAGATATGGGAAAGGCAGGTAAATGTGGGTCGATTCACAGGTGTGGATTGAACAGGACAGTGGTGGAGGTGACAGGTGTGACGTCTGGATAGGAAGGAACGTACAGGGGTGTCGTGTGCAGGTGTGGAGAAACAGGTGTGGTACAGACTAGAGAGGAGGTATAGAAGTGGTAGAGAAGAGGTAGAGGAGGTATAGAAGTGGTAGAGAAGAGGTAGAGGAGGTAGAGAAGAGGTAGAGGACGTATAGAAGTGGTAGAGAAGAGGTAGAGGAGGTATAGAAGTGGTAGAGAAGTGGTAGAGAAGAGGTAGAGGAGGTATAGAAGTGGTAGAGAAGAGGTAGAGGAGGTATAGAAGTGGTAGAGAAGAGGTAGAGGAGGTATAGAAGTGGTAGAGAAGAGGTAGAGGAGGTATAGAAGTGGTAGAGAAGAGGTAGAGGAGGTATAGAAGTGGTAGAGTGTTGGCTTGGTATGACATGGAATAAGTAGTTGAATAGTGTGGGGGTTATAGGGGGGGGTTGTACGCTTGACAGGGATGAAGTGGTGGTGGGGAAGGTGTGGGTATAGAAGGGGGATTGAGGGGGGACAAGGGTGTGGATGTGTAGAGGGGGGCAAGGAAGAGGGTGTGTGTAGAGGGGGGGCAATGAAGGTTGGGGAATAAGCGTGTGACAGTTTCAGTAATTGGGTAGGTGGGGAGGGTGAAGGGTGGTGTGTGTGTGTGTGTGTGTGTGTGTGTGTGTGTGTGTGTGTGTGTGTGGCTGACATTGAAGGAGTGTGTCACGGATGCGCTGGGTTGTGTTGGACAGAATAAATATTTTACCTTGAAAAATACTGCTGTGTTGCAGATTTTTTTTGGTTTGTTTTTGTGTGTGTCGTGTATTTTGGAAGACCTGTTTACATATTCACGCACAAACACACACACACACACACTCTCTCTCTCTCTCTCTCTCTCTCTCTCTCTCTCTCTCTCTCTCTCTTCTCTCGCTCTCCTCTCTCCCTCGGGGCTTGTCTATTCGCTGTCAGCTCTCTTGACCGTCAGTTCGAGTCCCCTATCGTCTATCCGTTTTTAATAAGTAGTTGGACGAAAGTGTTAAGATGATCTTGATTAATTTATTGTTCCTTAACCTTCCATCCTGGTCGATTGCATAGAATGAAAGAGAGATCACTCACATCACGTTTAATAGGAAGTTGGAAAGTTAAGTGTTGATATTGATGTACCAAGAGAGAGAGAGAGAGAGAGAGAGAGAGAGAGAGAGAGAGAGAGAGAGAGAGAGAGAGAGAGAGAGATATTCAACGGTCTTTGTAGGATGGATTTGTCACCTTTCTCTCTTTTAATTTATCTCTGCTCTCTCTTTAAGTTAAATGCTCGCCTCTCCCTATTCCCTTTCCATGCCCTACTTCTTCCCTCTCCTTTGATCGTCTTGGTGAGGAGGAAGGGACCCTATTAAATGGTTTTTCTTCCTGTCTCTATTCCTTCCTCTTTTTCTCTCCTCCCCTCCTCCTCCTCCTCCTCCTCCTCCCTCCTCCTTCCTCCTCCTCCCTCCTCCTCCTCCTCCTCCTCCTCCTCCTCCTCCTCTCCTCCTCCTCCTTCCTCCTCCTCCTCCTCTCCTCCTTCTCCTCCTCGTTCTCTCTCTCCTCCTCCTTCTCTTCCTCCTTCACATTCATTTCCTCTTCATAATTCACTCCTCCTCCTCCTCCTCCCTCCTCTCTCCTCCTCCTCCTCCTCCTCCTCCTCCTCCTCCTCCTCCTCCTCCTCCTCTCTCCACCTCCTCCCTCCTCCTCCTCCTCCTCCTCCTCCACAGTCATTTCCCACTTTTCATAATTCACTCTTTGCTCGCCTCATCTGTACCTGTGCCGGATTTTCTACCTTCAATTTTATCCTTGTCAATTTCATCCAACAAATCAAAACTCATCGTCTTTTCTGCATCGTTTAATGTCTTCATAATTCTGCTGAGATGAGATTTTGAAATTTTTCTAGATTTTCTTTTTTTTTTTCTTTCTGACTTTTTTTTTTTACCTTCATTTTATACACATTTTTATTCACATTTATGATTTTTTTTTTTCTCCCCCTTTTCTACCCTTTTTTTACCCTCATTTTACCCCCTTTATTTTTTACCCTCATTTTATAAACTTTTTCAATTAATTCCCAGTATTTCCTATTTTTTTCCTCCTTCACTATATAATTTGTCTCCTTGTCACACTCACCTCGTAACGTCTTCCTCATTTCCCCTTCTTTTCCCCTCTTTTCCCCTCAGTTTCCCATCTTTTCCCCTCTTTCTACCCTCTTCCCCTCCGTTTCCCCTCATTTCCCCTCCATTTCCCCTCTTTTCCCCTCCTCCTCCTTGCCTCTCTCGCCACACTGTTAGGTCAGAAGGGGTCAGTTTCCCATCTCAGATATTGATGAGGGAGAGACAAATTGATTCACTTTTTGAATCTCTCCTCTCTCTCTCTCTCTCTCTCTCTCCTCTCTCTCTCTCTCTCCTCTCTCTCTCTCTCTCTCTTTGACATATACATATCTCCCCTTCTACATAGAGTATATTTTAAAATATATTTCAGTATATTTTAACTTTAGGAGGAGTGGCGTGGATACTCCCTCAAACACACACACACACACACACACACACACACACACACACACACACACACACACACACACACACACACACACACACACACACACACACACACACACACACACACACACACACACACACACACACACACACACACACACACACACACACACACACACACACCACACACACACACACACACACACACACACACACACACACACACACACACACACAGAGACAGACACATACACACACACGCACACACACACACAGACAGACACATACACATACACACACACACACACACAACACACACACACACACACAGAGTAGGTATGTCCCCTTCTGTGAACTTGTATGGCGAACAGTGGAGCATAAAGGAGCTTGTTCACACCCCGAGAGGGAAGGAAGGTGTGACAAGAGGACGAGGGGGGAACGAGGGGAAGAGAAGAACAGGCGAGAAGAGGGGAGAGGAGAGGAGAGGAGAGGAGGAGAGAGAGGAGAGGAGAGGAGAGGAGAGGAGAGGAGGAGAGAGGGAGGAGAAAGACAAGGACACGAAGCAAGATATTTAAGTGGAGGTAAAAGTGTTAAAGGCAGTGGAGAGAGGGAGAGAGGAGGAGAGTAAAGGTGGAGGAGGAAGAGAAGGAGGAAAAAGGAAGAGGAAATAGGAGGAGGAGGAGAATGAAAGTGGGAGAAGAGAATGATACAATAGGACAAAGAAGAGGAGTAGGATGATTAATAGAACAGTGAAGGATGAGGAGAAATAGGAGAAAGAGGAGAGAGAGGAGGAGGAGATAAAGGAGGAAGAGAGAACATAGGAGAAAGAGGAGGAACAGGAGTAGGAGGAATATAGAACAGTGGAGGAAGAGGAGAAATAGGAGAAAGAGGAGGAGAGGAGGAGGAGACTAAAGGAGGAACAGAATAAAATAGAATAAAGATGGAGAAAGAGAAGGGGAAGAAAATAGGTCATAGGAGGAACAAGGGTAAGGTAAATAATAAACGATGTAATGGTTAATAGTAGTCATTATAGAGATAGAGGAGGAGGAGGAGGAGGAGGAGGAGGAGGAGGAGGAGGAGGAGGAGCAGGAGCAGGAGCAGGAGCAGGAGGAGGAGCAGCAGGAGGAGGATATCAAGAGAATATTAATAGTGGTGTAGTAGGAAGCAATATGAAGGTAGTGGTGGATGGTGGTGGTGGTGGTGGGGTGTGTGTGGTGGTGGTGGTGGTGGGGGTGGTGGTGGTGGTGTGGCGGTGTGGTGGTGGTGGGTGTTGGTGGTGGTGGTGGTGTGTGTGGTGGTGGGGGTGGGGGTGGTGGTGGTGTGGTGGTGTGGTGGTGGTGGGTGGTGGTGGTGGTGTGGTGGTGGTGGTGGTGGTGGTGGTGGTGATGGCAGTGTTTTCATCAATGAGACAGTATGAGTAATGATGACCGAGTGGGTGATGATCAGGGAGAATATTGATGAGTAATACCGTTTGGGGATACGATGAGTAATTATGTAATGATGACACTAAACTTACTGCGGTGATGATGGGGACTGATGGTGACGATGAGGAAAAGGCTGAGAGAAAAAAAATAGTGTTGTTTTTCACACTTGTTTCACTTTTCGGTAAATTTGCAGATGAATAGTGAAAATAAATAGTCAAACAAATGTAGCAAATTAATCGACTTGCTTGACAGGAAAAAGAAAAGGGGGTAGGTATTCCAGATGGTACCTGGAACTGTCGCCGATCGGAACTCTCGCCGCCGTCGTCGAGTGTTCCATTTCTTGATATTACAGGACCCAATATATACATTTAATCAAGTGTTACCCGTGTTTCTGCGTTCAGAGATGAAATACTATCGTTAGTTTGATCAGTTAGGTTAGATTAGGTGCCATTGTCCAGGTTAGGTTAAAATTTCCACGTCGACGAGAGTTCTAGTTTGTTGTTTCGGCGAGAATTCCCATCGGCGACAGTTCCATAAACCTTCCAGATGAACACCGAACTTCCTTTGGTGGACGAAACTATTTTTTTCTGGTGAGTTTTGGTATGTTTTGAAATAATATGCTACCAATTTCTGTCGCAAATCACTTTTTTTTTTTTTTTGTGATATGCAACAAAAATGACAAAAAAAAAGAATTGAACCTAACCGAACCTATACCTAACCTAGCCTAACCTTTACCTAAAAAAAAAAAAAATGCGACAGAAACGGTTAGCAGATTAATTCAAAACACATCAAAACTCACCAGAAAAAAATTGTTTCGTCCACCAAAGTGAATTCGGTGTTCATCTGGAATAATACCCACTTTTGTTCCTGTCAAGTCGATAAATTTCCACATTTGTTTCACTATCCTCCTGTCTAGTCGATTTATCTCTTCTAAGGACTATCTGTCGACGCTGCCTCAAACATTGTATACATAAGCATAGTCATAAGGCTTCCCGGCGAGGACATGGAGCAACGTTATGTGAATGGTTAGATTAGTCGTGAGGGATGGATGAGCTGCATTGTGCTTCCTGGGAACTTGACAACTCTAATGATAACAATAACAAGGCTCATAAATACCCAGACATTCATATATTGTTGAGGTATTAAGTTGATTCAAATACAAGTGCACGTCTTCCTATACATGTTAATATCTTGTCCCGATAAGCTTATTTGTTTTGCACACGCACGCACCACTCGCCTCTCTCTCTCTCGCTCTCGCTCTCGCTCTCGCTCTCGCTCTTGCTCTAGCTCTCGCTCTCGCTCGCTCTCGCTCTCGCTCGCTCTCGCTCTCCTCTCTCTCTCTCTCTCTCTCTCTCTCTCTCTCTCTCTCTCTCTCTCTCTCTCTCTTTCAATACATGTTTATATATTTCACATTTTTCGTCAAACATCATAATTTCCAGTCACTAAAAACCATCCCGCTACTATGCATTGGATGACACCTTGAGCTAACTGTCTTAACTTATCTCCCTTTTAACCCCTTAAGACCCAGAACGTAACTTTTCATTGTAATTTGTGTACCATTAGACGATTTTGAGTGACTATAAGCAATATTTTATAGCTATGACCTGTTTACTATCCTTGTCCACTAGCTTATTTGATATATTCAGTTCGTTTTCGTAATTTTATGGCTAACAACAGACGATTTTATATAGCAAAGGAAAGATCTGGGCGTGAAGGGGTTAGGCCATATTTGATTAATAACTGTTAAAATAAAAATAAAACCATTAAATATACAGATTAACCTAGTAAGTACAAATCCGAATAGAAAAAAAGTTATGGCATACATGTTAATTATATAGGATAACGCGCCGCACACTCTTGACGAACACTGACATTTTTTTGAGATCACCAGTGTTTGTAGAGGTACCTGGTAACTGTCGCCGATCGGAACTCTCGCCGCCGTCGTCGAGTGTTCCAATTCTTGACATTACAGGACCCAATATATACATTTAATCAAGTGTTACCCGTGTTTCTGCATTCAGGGATGAAATACTATCGTTAGCTTGATCAGTTAGGTTAGATTAGGTGCCATTGTCCAGGTTAGGTTAAATTTCCACGTCGACGAGAGTTCTAGTTTGTTGTTTCGGCGAGAATTCCCATCGGCGACAGTTCCATAAACCTTTGTAGATTACTACGTATGTATGCAAAACTTTGTTGGAGAAATACGTGGACTGTATATAGATGCGAGTCAATTTAGATTTACGTCTGGATATTAGATTTTGTGTCAAGTTTTGTTATGTAACTTCATAAACTTTATACTTGCTGTGGTCAATAAACTATCTATCTATCTATCTATGCAAGGTAGAGGGAAGGGCAATAAACTATCTATCTATCTATGCAAGGTAGAGGGAAGGGCAATACACTATCTATCTATCTATGCAAGGTAGGGGGAAGGGCAATAAACTATCTATCTATCTATGCAAGGTAGAGGGAAGGGCAATACACTATCTATCTATCTATGCAAGGTAGGGGGAAGGGCAATAAACTATCTATCTATCTATGCAAGGTAGAGGGAAGGGCAATAAACTATCTATCTATCTATGCAAGGTAGAGGGAAGGGGATAAAGCCGACGTGTGTGTAAGGAGGTAATAGCTATGTTATAGTAATGGTATAGGGGAGTACTTTATGAGCGGTCTATGAAGGTGGGGAAGGGCATATATCGGCTCAATTAAAGGCTCTTAGGGAAGGGTTTGTCTTGTGTGGAGGAAGCGAGCGCAAACCACTTCCGAACGTGAGATAAGGAGGGTCTTTTAAATTCTTATATCATGT
>JACEEZ010019699.1:122500-125000 GCA_016584305.1 Chionoecetes opilio
CGACCTTTTTTATTTTATATTTTTGCGTACTCTCTTATCTATATTGCTTGCCTATCAGTTCATAATCTCTTAACCATTCATGTATATTTTTTTCTCTATTTCTTAGTTGCCGATATTTTAGTTTTCTTCCTATTTTAGTTTTCTTCCTATTTTAGTTTTCTTTCTATTTTCGTTTTCTTCCTATTTTAGTTTTCTTCCTATTTTAGTTTTCTTCCTATTTTAGTTTTCTTCCTATTTTAGTTTTCTTCTATTTTGTTTCTTCCTATTTTGTTTTTCCTATTTGTTTTCTTCCTATTTTAGTTTTCTTCCTATTTTAGTTTTCTTCCTATTTTTTTTCTTTATTCTTATTTTATTCTATTTAGTTTTCTTCCTATTTTAGTCTTTTCTTCCTATTTTAGTTTTCTTCCTATTTTAGTTTTTTCTTCCTATTTTAGTTTTTCTTCCATTATTTTTTTAGTTTTCTTCCTATTTTAGTTTTCTTCCTATTTTAGTTTTCTTCCTATTTTAGTTTTCTTCCTATTTTAGTTTTCTTCCTATTTTAGTTTTCTTCCTATTTTAGTTTTCTTCCTATTTTAGTTTTCTTCCTATTTTAGTTTTCTTCCTATTTTAGTTTTCTTCCTATTTTAGTTTTCTTCCTATTTTAGTTTTCTTCCTATTTTAGTTTTCTTCCTATTTTAGTTTTCTTCCTATTTTAGTTTTCTTCCTATTTTAGTTTTTATTTTAGTTTCTTCCTTTAGTTTTTTTTATTTCTAGTTTTTAGTTTTCTTTCCTATTTTAGTTTTCTTTCCTATTTAGTTTTTCTCCTATTTTGTTTTCTTCCTAGTTTAGTTTTCTTCCTATTTTAGTTTTCTTCCTATTTTGTTTTCTTCCTATTTTAGTTTTCTTCCTATTTTAGTTTTCTCTTCTATTTGTTTTTCTTCCTATTTTAGTTTCTTCTCTATTTTAGTTTTTCTTCCTATTTTAGTTTTCTTTCTATTTAGTTGTTCTTCCTATTTCTAGTTTTCTTCCTATTTAGTTTTCTATTTTTCTATTTAGTTTTCTTCTCTCTTGTTTTTTCTTCTATTTAGTTTTCTTCCTATTTATTCTTCTAGTTTTTTTTCTTCTTTCTAGTTTTTTCTCATTTATTTTCTTCTTTCTGTCTGTCTTTCTATTTCTCCTATTTGTTGTCTTTTTTCTGTCTCTCTGTCTTTCTTGTCTGTCTGTCTCTTTCTTCTGCTTCTATTTCTCTAGTATGTTTTCTATCTGTCTCTGTCTCTTTCTCTGTCTGTCTGTCTCTTTTTCTCTGTCTGTCTCTCTTTCTCTCTGTATGTCTGTGTCTCTTTCTCTCTGTCTGTCTCTTTCTCTCTGTCTATCTGTATGAAGACTAAATTGGCTCACCCCTCTTTTTTATTTTATTCTCTTACTGTCTTCTTTATAGGGACTGGCAACTCAGCGGGCTTTGTGATACCCATTTTTGTTGTGCCCTTGGCCAGTTCCTTGTGATGTAAAAATAAGAAAAAAAAAAAAAATGGCTGGCTAGATTTTTTAATTTCCTTTCTCCTTCTTTTTTATTGGTTTGATTCAGTTACCTTTCCGTTTTGGCAGTGCGACTGTCCACCGTTTATATCAAAGCGTTCTACGTCGCATCACTCCATTTCCCCCCTCAACCCACACACACACACACACACACACTCTCTCTCTCTCTCTCTCTCTCTCTCTCTCTCTCTCTCTCTCTCTCTCTCTCTCTCTCTCTCTCTCTCTCTCTCTTCTCTCTCTCCCATCTCTCTTCTCTCTCTCTCTCTCTCTGTGGTGTCGCTTTATATAGTCAATAACCTTATAGTTGGTACTTGCAAAGTGTCTAGATAGGATCAAAGTATCTTATCTTCTCTCTCTCTCTCTCTCTCTCTCTCTCTCTCGTCTCTCTCTCTCTCTCCTCTCTCTCTCTCTCTCTCTCTCTCTCTCTCTCTCTCTCTCTCTCTCTCTCTCTCTCCTCTTCTCTCTCTCTCTCTCTCTCTCTCATAAATCTGGCTCAACGTTACCATACAGTGTTTCTTTTTAGTAGTACGACGCAAAGTGCAAAGGTACATTTTATTTACCTGACGCACTTTACCTTTCTTACTCGAAAACTGGGTCTTACTCTCATGCAGTTGTATCCTTACTCATCCCCATCCCCAAGTGACAACGAGACACCTCTGGTAAATACACTGTCCTCTTCTCTTCCTGCATGATATTACTCTCATCTCCACCAACGCATTTCTTCGTCTTATCCAAACATGTAGAGACACAAACAATAACAGCTTGTTTGTGGGAGACGAGGCATGATGCTTTGAGTAGCTGCCCACATCGGTTATTTGTGTGTGTGTGTGTGTGTCTGTGTATGTGTGTGTGTGTGTGTGTGTGTGTGTCTGTGTGTGTGTGTGTGTGTGTGTGTGTGTGTGTGTGTGTGTGTGTGTGTGTGTGTGTGTGTGACGAGGACAGAACAGAAGATGAAAGAATGGCAAGCTATAAGAAACTACCTCTT
>JACEEZ010019699.1:127500-135000 GCA_016584305.1 Chionoecetes opilio
TTAAATGTGTACGAAAGGGTTAGTTAAATGTGTACGAAAGGGTTAGTTAAATGTGTACGAAAGGGTTAGTTAAATGTGTACGAAAGGGTTAGTTAAATGTGAACGAAAGGGTAAGTTAAATGTGTACGAAAGGGTTAGTTAAATGTGTACGAAAGGGTTAGTTAAATGTGTACGAAAGGGTTAATTAAATGTGTACGAAAGTGTTAGTTAAATGTGTACGAAAGGGTTAGTTAAATGTGTACGAAAGGGTTAGTTCCATGTGTACGAAAGGGCTAGTTAAATGTGTACGAAAGGGTTAGTTGAATGTGTACGAAAGGGTTAGTTGAATGTGTACGAAAGGGTTAGTTAAATGTGTACGAAAGGGTTAGTTAAATGTGTACGAAAGGGTTAGTTAAATGTGTACGAAAGGGTTAATTAAATGTGTACGAAAGGGTTAGTTAAATGTGTACGAAAGGGTTAGTTAAATGTGTACGAAAGGGTTAGTTGAATGTGTACGAAAGGGTTAGTTAAATGTGTACGAAAGGGTTAGTTAAATGTGTACGAAAGGGTTAGTTAAATGTGTACGAAAGGGTTAGTTAAATGTGTACGAAAGGGTTAGTTAAATGTGTACGAAAGGGTTAATTAAATGTGTACGAAAGTTAGTTAAATGTGTACGAAAGGGCTAGTTAAATGTGTACGAAAGGGTTAGTTGAATGTGTACGAAAGGGTTAGTTGAATGTGTACGAAAGGGTTAGTTCCATGTGTACGAAAGGGTTAGTTAAATGTGTACGAAAGGGTTAGTTCCATGTGTACGAAAGGGCTAGTTAAATGTGTACGAAAGGGTTACTTAAATGTGCACGAAAGGGTTAGTTAAATGTGTACGAAAGGGTTAGTTAAATGTGTACGAAAGGGTTAGTTAAATGTGTAGGAAAGGGTTAGTTAAATGTGTACGAAAGTGTTAATTAAATGTGTACGAAAAGGTTAGTTCCATGTGTACGAAAGGGTTAGTTAAATGTGTACGAAAGGGTTAGTTAAATGTATACGAAAGGGTTAGTAAAATGTGTACGAAAGTGTTAATTAAATGTGTACGAAAAGGTTAGTTAAATGTGTACAAAAGGGTTAGTTAAATGTGTACGAAAGGGTTAGTTAAATATGTACGAAAGGGTTAGTTAAATGTGTACGAAAGGGTTAGTTCAAATGTGTACGAAAGGGTTAGTTAAATGTGTACGAAAGGGTTAGTTAAATGTGTACGAAAGGGTTAGTTAAATGTTGTATGGGCTCTCCTGTGTGCTTTTAAAACCATACTAAATATTTCGAAATGATGTATATGAATATACTCCCTTGAATTACTAATGTGACTTAACTACCAAACTCACTGTACATCCATTTACCCCTTCACGACCAGATCTTTCCTTTGCTACATAAAATCGTGTATTGTTAGCCATACAATAACGAAAACGAACTTAATACACCAAATTAGCTAGTGGACAAGGATACTAAACAGGTCATATCTATAAAATATTGCTTATAGTCACTAAAAATTGTCTAATGGTACACAAATTACAATGGAAATTACGTTCTGGGTCCTCAAGGGGTTAAATTATATAATGGATATGGTAATGCCATAGCGCGCTTGTTTCTCCTCTGTCTGTTTCGTGTTGTACAAAGTTATTAATTCTTAGAGGGGTTAGAGGACCACCTACAGAATAGTTTTGAATGTATAATATGAGCGAGAGAGAGAGAGAGAGAGAGAGAGAGAAGAGAGAGAGAGAGAGAGAGAGAGAGAGAGAGAGAGAGAGAGAGAGAGAGAGAGAGAGAGAAATAGATGGCTTGAGGAATAGCTTAATTTGGATATTGTAACCTAGAGAGAGAGAGAGAGAGAGAGAGAGAGAGAGAGAGAGAGAGAGAGAGAGAGAGAGAGAGAGAGAGAGAGAGAGAGAGAGAGAGAGAGAGAGAGAGAGAGAGAGAGAGAGAGAGAGGAAATAGTGGCTTGAGGAATAGCTTAGATTTGGATATTGTAACCTAGAGAGAGAGAGAGAGAGAGAGAGAGAGAGAGAGAGAGAGAGAGAGAGAGAGAGAGAGAGAGAGAGAGAGAGAGAGAGAGAGAGAGAGAGAGAGAGAGAGGCTTGAGGCATAACTTAGATTTCAGTATTGTAACTTAATCACATGACACGTAGTAGTTAAAACACTTCTGAGCCTTTGCAATTCAATATAACAAGACTTGATTAATGCTCACTAAATGGCTACACGCTCAGCATTGTGGTCGGTCACCTTGAACGGGTACAATGAGTCCTTAGAGCATTAATGAATACGTAATTACAACATGTACATACGCGCGTGGTAATAACGCGTGTGTGGTTCTCTAGTTATGGCTTTTTTGTCCTAGTTATTATTTCTATTTTTATTATCATTATCATTATTATTGGTAGCATCATCATCATCATCATCATCATTAGTATTTCATCGTCTCTTCTAATGACATGATACGCGGTGCAAGAACTTATTTTGCATTTCACCTAATTATTTGGCTTCGTCTTCGCTTTCCGGGATTCAATGCAATTAGTGGGAATTTGTGTGTGTGTGTGTTTGTGTGTGTGTGTGTGTGTGTTTGTGTGTGTGTGTGTGTAGCCTGGATGTGTTTGAGTGAGTGTATGTGTGTGTGTGTGTGTGTGTGTGTGTGTGTTGTGGTGTGTGTGTGTGTGTGTTTGTGTGTGTAGCCTGGATGTGTTTGAGCTTGTGTGTGTGTGTGTGTGTGTGTGTGTGTGAGTGTGTGTGTGTGTGTGGGGGGGGGGCGTTTCACGTGTCACTTACCAAGACTAATCAAAGGTGACCTAGTTGTGACCTAGTTTTTCGTATCTACTCATTACCTGCAGTGTAAGTTATAGTCCAGTCCAGAGTCCAAAGTATATATAGTCCAGAGTCCATCAACCAGCGGTCCAAAGTTCGTCAACCATCCATCAAACACGGTATTAATTCCCTTCCATCCATCTGGCCATGAAATTCTAACCTGCAATTAATCTCTGACACCGCTATGAGAAGACGTCAGTAAATCTTTGTGGGTGGGAGAATACAAATATAAAAATCTATTATTAACCTTGTCTTCTCCCCATGCCTTCTACGCAATAGCCAGCAACCAAGGCATGGCAACATTGATTAAGCACATTCATGATTGCATTGATGTATATATGAATGAGAAGAGCATAACGAAGGGAGGGAGAGGGAAAAAATCTGTGATGCGGAAGTACATCAGGAGAGGAAAGAAAGGAGGGAGAAAGAGGGATGTGAAGGAGGGAAGATGATAAAGAGAGGAGATAGAAAACGTGATGTATGAGGAATAGAAGAGAAATTAAGTGAAGAGAAGGAAGGAAGGAGGAGGAAGAAGCGAATAAAACGGGAAAAAAAAAAAAAAGGAGTGAGATATTAAGAAGGAGGAAAGAAATGAAAACGGAGAAAAGGAAAAGGAAGAAAAAGGAAAAGTAAAATAATTTGTCACTTCCCTGCTTTGGGAAGTGAAAGAAGTGAGTCTGCATTGAGAAGACAACCTAATAGCCTGCTTCTTGTGAGACTAAGTATTTTTCCCTTTCTTCCTGTGTGTGTATGTGTGTGTGTGTGTGTGTGTGTGTGTGTGTGTGTGTGTGTGTGTGTGTGTGTGTGAGGGAGGGTGGATGGGTCTCTCACACACTCACACACACACACACTCTCTCTCTCTCTCTCTCTGTCTTGTCTCTCTCTCTTCGTCTCTCTCTCGTCTCTCGTGTCTCTCTCGTCTTCTCTTCTCTCTCGTCTCTCTCGTCTCTTCTCGTCTCTTCTCTCTCTCTCTCTGTCACTTAGTATTCCTCACCACAAACAGTCCTATGATTTTTAGTCTTCTCTCTCTCTCTTCCTTCTTTCCTTCTTCTTTTCCTCTCCTTCTTCTCCTCCCTCCTCCCTCCTCTCCTCACTAGATTCCTCCCTCCTTGTTTCTTTCTCTTTTTCTCCTCTTTCTTCCCTACCTCCTCATTCCCTTCTTTCTTATTCTCTCATTCCTTACGTCTTATGGCTTGCTTCTCTATTTGTTCTCCTCTCTTCCGTATGTTACCGCCTCTCATGAACACGCTTTCCCTTCCTTCCCTTTCCTCTCTTCCCTTCCTTCCCTCCTTCCTATCTCTCTCTCCCTCACTCCTTCCTATCTCTCTCTCCCTCACTCCTTCCTATCTCTCTCTCCCTCACTCCTTCCTCTCTCCCTCTTTCCTTCCTCTCTCCTTCCTCTCTCCCTCTCTCCTTCCTCTCTCCCTCTCTCCTTCCTCTCTCTCCCTTCTCTCCGTCCTTCCTCTTTCTCCCTCCTTCCTCTCCCTCCTTCCTCTCTCCCTCTTTCCTTCCTCTCTCCCTCCTCCATCTCTCTCTCCTTCCTCTCCCTCTCCCTCCTTCCCTCCTCTCTTTCCCTCTCTCCCTGTCCTTTTTCCCTCGTCCTCTCTCCCTCCTTCCCTCCCTCCCTCCCTCCCTCCCTCTTTCCGCGGCTTGAAAAAAACTGGATTTGTGGAGAGTTGTTTTGATTTATGATATTTACTTGTTGTTGTTGTTGTTGTTGTTGTTGTTGTTGTGTTGTTGTTGTGTAAGGTCCATTTTTCCCGCGCAAATATTCCTAACACCTTTACTTTTGTTTCATGATAAAAGTTTGTTATAATTCGTGTTTTTTCTGCTTTGTTTTTGTGTGTAGAAATGATGTAATCCTGACTTTTTATTTTGGTAACGTGTTTTTTTTTTATATGTGTTCTATTATTTATATGACTATTCGACAGATGATCGTGTATTCTAATTATTATATCCTATCTTTTATCGTCGTGTGTCACGTTCCAATGAGAAAAATGACAATGGATTTAATTATTTTTTTTATGTTCGTGATTTAAAATTCCTGAGAGTTTTTTTTTTTCGACAATTTATTTTCAGCATCACGTAACTCGTTTGTTGATTGTGATTGTGAGCGTCGAGTGGGAGGTCGAGGCTGTGTTTGATCAGCTTCGAGGACCAGTGTGTGTGTGTGTGTGTGTGGGTGTGTGTGTGTGTTGTGTGTGTGTGTGTGTGTGTGTGTGTGTGTGTGTGTGTGTGTGTGTGTGTGTGTGTGTGTGTGTGTGTGTGTGTTCAAGTTCAAGTTCAATATTTATTGCCAGTATAATTAAATTGCAGGAGGAAAACTACAACATAGGCAACGCGGGACGGACAATCATGGAATAAGTAATACACAAACGTACGCACGAACGCACACACACGTACGCACGCACACACACGCACGCACGCACACGCACGCACGCACGCACGCACGCACGCACGCACACACACACACACACACACACACACACACACACACACACACACACACACACACACACACACACACACACACACATACACAAACGAACAATCATACAAACACCGTCGTACAAACACATATCACACAATATTCACTTACATACATTCATACATTTAGAATGCAATACCTTTACATACTACACAGATGTACACACCACACACATACACACACACACACACACACACACACAGCTACAACACACATGCATAACAACACTTACATTCGTACCCACAACTGTGGTGTGTGTGTGTGTGTGTGTGTGTGTGTGTGTGTGTGTGTGTGTGTGTATGTGTATGTGTGTGTGTGCGGGCGGTTAAGAGTTATCGTGGCAAGTTTGGTTAGGTTAGGTTCGTGTTTGATGAGCTTTGAGGACCAGTAGTGTGTGTGTGTGTGTGTGTGTGTGTGTGTGTGTGTGTGTGTGTGTGTGGGCGGGGAAGAGTTATCGTGGCAGGTTACATGTATTAAGCGTCAGGAGTCAACAAGAGTGGCTGCGAGTGAAGGTGAATCAGCTGGCGAGTTGGTGAGATGCGGGACACTGTTTGACGTCATGTTGTCATCTTTGGTGCCACTTTGATTTTTGTTTATTTACTGTTATTTTTACATTTTTTATTATTTTAATTTTTTATTTTATTCTGGCTTTTATTTTTTTATTATTATTATTATTTTTTATTTTTTTATTTGCGTCTTCATCGTCCTTGTTTTCTTAATTGCTTTTCCTTCTTTCTACAGCCTTCAGTATTGTGAGGTAAACAATGTGCTTCAATATTGTGAGGTAAACAATGTGCTTCAATATTGTGAGGTAAACAATGTGCTTCAATATTGTGAGGTAAACAATGTGCTTCAATATTGTGAGGTAAACAATGTGCTTCAATATTGAGATGTAAACAATGTGCTTCAATATTGAGATGTAAACAGAATTGTGAGGTAAACAATGTGCTTCAATATTGTGAGGTAAACAATGTGCTTCAATATTGAGATGTAAACAGAATTGTGAGGTAAACAATGTGCTTCAATATTGTGAGGTAAACAATGTGCTTCAATATTGTGAGGTAAACAATGTGCTTCAATATTGTGAGGTAAACAATGTGCTTCAATATTGTGAGGTAAACAATGTGCTTCAATATTGTGAGGTAAACAATGTGCTTCAATATTGAGATGTAAACAGAATTGTGAGGTAAACAATGTGCTTCAATATTGTGAGGTAAACAATGTGCTTCAATATTGTGAGGTAAACAATGTGCTTCAATATTGTGAGGTAAACAATGTGCTTCAATATTGAGAGGTAAACAATGTGCTTCAATATTGTGAGGTAAACAGAATTGTGAGGTAAACAATGTGCTTCAATATTGTGAGGTAAACAGAATTGAGGTAAACAACAGATGTGCTGAAGATGATGTTAACATGGTCTTCATTATGAGTCATTTAGCGAGAAGGTGTCTGCCTAGGGTTAGTGTCTTAGTTTATGAGTTCATTTTGGTGCGTTGTGTGATGCTGAGGACCGTAAGTGGCTATACGAACACCTTATGGGGCCTTATTATGCATGTGTCTGCAATGCGAGGCTATACAGGCGTGGCCAAGGCTGTCTGAAATCAATGTAATATCCCGATTTGTTTACCCCTTCACGCCCAGATCTTTCCTTTGCTATAAAAAAATCGTCTGTTGTAAGTCATAAAATTGCGAAAAGTAATTGAATATACCAAATTAGTTAGTCGACAAGGATGCTAGACAGGTCATATTCTACTACATATTGCTTATAGTCACTAAAAATCGTCTCATGGTAGCCAAAGTACAATGGACATTTCGTTCTGGGTCTCAAGGGTTAAATACCAATGATAACATTTTATGGATTTGGTAGTTTGGTAGATTGGATTTGGTAGTTTGGTAGATTGGATTTGGTAGAGTTTGGTAGATTGGATTTGGTAGATTGGATTTGGTAGTTTGGTAGATTGGATTTGGTAGAGTTTGGTAGATTGGATTTGGTAGTTTGGTAGATTGGATTTGGTAGAGTTTGGTAGATTGG
This sequence comes from Chionoecetes opilio, assembly GCA_016584305.1. Classification (NCBI taxonomy): domain Eukaryota; kingdom Metazoa; phylum Arthropoda; class Malacostraca; order Decapoda; family Majidae; genus Chionoecetes; species Chionoecetes opilio. Next base: position 134,847 of record JACEEZ010019699.1, read on the forward strand.
ATTTGGTAGAGTTTGGTAGATTGGATTTGGTAGTTTGGTAGATTGGATTTGGTAGAGTTTGGTAGATTGGATTTGGTAGAGTTTGGTAGATTGGAATTGGTAGAGTTTGGTAGATTGGATTTGGTAGATTTGGTAGAGTACTAGAGTGAGATCC
>JACEEZ010019699.1:137500-152500 GCA_016584305.1 Chionoecetes opilio
TGATGAATAATAAAAGACTGTAAAAAGTAGATGGTGAATAAAAAAAAGACTGTAAAAAGTAGATGATGAATAATAAAAGACTAAAAAGTAGATAATGAATAAAAAAAGTGTAAAAAGTAGATGATGAATAATAAAAGACTGTAAAAAGTAGATGATGAATAATAAAAGATTGTAAAAAGTAGATGAATAATAATAAAAGACTGTAAAAAGTAGATGATGAATAAAAAAAGACTGTAAAAAGTAGAGGATGAATAAAAAAGACTGTAAAAAGTAGATGATGAATAAAAAAAAGACTAAAAAGTAGATAATGAATAAAAAAAGACTGTAAAAAGTAGATGATGAATAAAAAAAGACTGTAAAAAGTAGAGGATGAATAATAAAAGACTGTAAAAAGTAGATACTGAATAAAAAAAGACTGTAAAAAGTAGATACTGAATAAAAAAAGACTGTAAAAAGTAGATACTGAATAAAAAAAGACTGTAAAAAGTAGATGATGAATAAAAAAAGACTGTAAAAAGTAGATGATGAATAAAAAAAGACTGTAAAAAGTAGATACTGAATAAAAAAAGACTAAAAAGTAGATGATGAATAAAAAAAGACTGTAAAAAGTAGATGATGAATAATAAAAGACTAAAAAGTAGATGAATAATAATAAAAGACTGTAATAAGTAGATAATGAATAAAAATGTAATAAGTAGATAATGAATAAAAAAAGACTTAAAAGTAGATGATGAATAATAAAAGACTGTAAAGAGTAGATAATTAATAATAAGACACTAAACAGTAGATGATGAATAATAAAGCCACTGTTAAAAATAGGTGAATAATAATGAAAGACACTATAAAAGTACATGATGAATAATAAAACACTGTAGAAAGTAGATACTGAATAAAAAATTACTGTAAAAACTGCAAATGAAAAAAAAAAAAAGATCCATTGAATATATCTTAGAGAGAGAGAAAAAAAACGAAAATAAGTGGCGTATTAAGTGCCACTAGAAAGTAGATGATAAATAAAAAATCGGAAAACCCGTTGAATATATCTTCGGGGAAATAGATGATATAGAAAGAAAAAAAACGAAATGAAGTTGGAAATATCCCGCTTTATTCCCTCGCTATTTACGTAATGTGTTTGGGTAATGTATGGAAGGAATTACACGTGTGGTTAGTAGTATATAAAGAATCCTGGCTAGTTAAAGTTGATTTATTCAGAGGGAGAGAAAAAAACATACCTATATTACCACATACACGTTATAATATCTCCCTATACACGTTATAATATCTCCCTATTTACTTAATGTGTTTGGGTAATGTATGGAAGGAATTACATGTGTGGTTAGTAGTATATAAAGAATCCTGGTGAGTTAAAGTTGATTTATTCAGAGGGAGAGAAAAAACCATACCTATATTACCACATACACGTTATAATATCTCGCTATTTACGTAATGTGTTTGGGTAATGTATGGAAGGAATTACATGTGTGGTTGGTAGTATATAAAGATTTCTGGTTAGTTTAAGTTGATTTATTCTGAGAGAGATAAAAACATACCTACATGGCCACATACACGTTATAATATCTCGCTTTATACGTAATGTGTTTGGGTAATGGATGGAAAAAATTACATGTGTGGTTAGTAGTATATAAAGATTCCTGGTGAGTTAAAGTTGATTTATTCAGAGGGAGAGAAAAAAACATACCTACATGGCCACATACACGTTAGAATATCTCGCTTTATACGTAATGTTGTCAGGTAATGTATGGAAGGAATTACATGTGTGGTTAGTAGTATATAAAGAATCCTGGCTAGTTAAAGTTGATATATTCTAAGAGAGAAAAAAAACATACCTATATTACCACATACACGTTATAATATCTTGCTATTTACGTAATGTGTTTAGGTAATGTATGGAAGGAATTACATGTGTGGTTAGTAGTATATAAAGATTTCTGGTTAGTTAAAGTTGATTTATTCAGAGGGAGAGAAAAAAACATACCTATATTACCACATACACGTTATAATATCTCGCTATTTACGTAATGTTGTAAGGTAATGGATGGAAGGAATTACATGTGTGGTTGGTAGTATATAAAGAATCCTGGCTAGTTAAAGTTGATATATTCTAGGAGAGAAAACAACCATCCCTATATTACCACATACACGTTATAATATCTCGCTATTTACGTAATGTTGTAAGGTAATGTATGGTAGGAATTACATGTGTGGTTAGTAGTATATAACGAATCCTGGTGAGTTAAAGTTGATTTATTCTGAGGGAGAGAAAAAAACCCCTATATTACCACATACACGTTATAATATCTCGCTTATACGTAATGTGTTTGGGTAATGTATGGAAGGAATTACATGTGTGGTTAGTAGTATATAAAGAATCCTGGCTAGTTAAAGTTGATTTATTCAGAGGGGTAGAAAAAAACATACCTATATTACCACATACACGTTAGAATATCTCGCTATTTACGTAAAGTGTTTGGGTAATGTATGGAAGGAATTACATGTGTGGTTAGTAGTATATAAAGATTTCTGGTTAGTTAAAGTTGATATATTCTGAGAGAGAAAAAACATACCTATATTACCACATACACGTTATAATATCTCGCTTTATACGTTGTAAGGTAATGTATGGAAGGAATTACATGTGTGGTTAGTAGTATATAAAGAATCCTGGCTAGTTAAAGTTGATTTATTCAGAGGGAGACAAAAAACCATACCTATATTACCACATACACGTTATAATATCTCGCTTTATACGTTATGTGTTTAGGTAATGTATGGAAGGAATTACATGTGTGGTTAGTAGTATATAAAGAATCCTGGTTAGTTAAAGTTGATTTATTCAGAGGGAGAGAAAAAAACATACTTATATTACCACATACACGTTAGAATATCTCGCTTTATACGTAATGTTGTAAGGTAATGTATGGAAGGAATTACATGTGTGGTTAGTAGTATATAAAGAATCCTGGCTAGTTAAAGTTGATATATTCTAAGAGAGAGAAAAAACATACCTACATGGCCACATACACGTTAGAATATCTCGCTTTATACGCAATGTGTGTGGGTAATGTATGGTAGGAATTACGTATGTGAAGCTAACATTAGTCTGCGTGGCTGTGGCTTGACGTGGCGGAGAGGGGTGTGTGGTGGGGAAGAGTAGTGGGTTGGGTAGAGAGGGGTGTGGTGGGGGCAGAGAGGGGTAGGGTGAGGTAAGGGTGAAGGGAGGAACCACTGAATAAGAAATGATCGAACAATATATCGAGACTGTCCCATTACAGCCATTATTTTTTACGGCAGTGTCTCTTTTTCTTGAGGTATGTCGAGATTGCAGCCCCATTGGTAGGCAGATGGAGGCAGGTAATGGTCAGTAAGATAGATGAGGAGAGAGAGAGAGAGAGGAGAGAAGAGAGAGAGAGAGAGAGAGAGAGAGAGAGAGAGAGAGAGAGAGACGTCCCGTTTTGTGTATTATAATCTTATTGTAGATCTTTGTATGTATAGGCATTTAGAATAGTTTCACATACAACGTGTAACTTTAAACCTTATTGTAATTTTTGTATAGAGAGAGAGAGAGAGAGAGAGAGAGAGAGAGAGAGAGGAGAGAGAGAGAGAGAGAGAGAGAGAGAGAGAGAGAGAGAGAGAGAGAGAGAGAGAGAGAAGAGAGAGAGAGAGTAATATCACTCCGAGGAACAATCTAGTAGTAATATGAGGAGAGAGAGAGAGAGAGAGGAGAGAGAGAGAGAGAGAGAGAGAGAGAGAGAGAGAGAGAGAGAGAGAAGAGAGAGTGTAATATCACTCCGAGGAACAATCTAGTAGTAATATGAGAGAGAGAGAGAGAGAGAGAGAGAGAGAGAGAGAGAGAGAGAGAGAGAGAGGAGAGAAGAGAGAGAGAAGAGAGAGAGAGAGAGAGAGAGAGAGAGAGAGACACAAAGAGAGACACAGAGAGTGAGAGAGAGAGAGAGAGAGAGAGAGGAGAGAGAGAGAGAGAGGAGAGAGAGAGAGAGAGAGAGAGAGAGAGAGAGAGAGGTGTAATATCGCTCCGAGGAACAATCTAGTAGTAATATGAGAGAGAGAGAGAGAGAGAGAGAGAGAGAGGAGAGAGAGAGAGAGCGAGAGAAGCGAGAGAGCGAGAGAGAGAGAGAGAGAGAAGAGAGAGAGAGAGAGAGAGAGAGACGAGAGAAGAGAGATGAGTGAGAGAGAGAGATGAGAGAGAGAGAGAGAGAGAGAGAGGAAGAAGAGAGAGGTGAATATCGCTCCGAGAACAATCTAGTAGTAATATGTTAGGAGGGATTAAGCTTGTTGAAATTATTTGAGAAAGGCAAGATGATAGAAGGGATTATAGCGAATATGAGGAAGGAAGCGAGAGGAGAGGGGTAAAGGGTAGACGTGCACGACCTTGGAGAATAGATCAAGTGATGATAAAGCGAATTTGAGGAAGTGGAATAGCGGGAGAGTTGTCTGGCAATGAAACTGGCCGGCGTATAAATGCTTGTAGACGTGGCAATACGTTTAATTCCTTTGAGGCCCAGAACATAATTTCTATTGTCATTTGGGCACTAATAGACGATTTTAATGAATATAAGGAATGTTTTATTGATATGGCTTGCTTAATTAATATCCTTGGCCACTAACTAATTTGGTATATTTAGTTAGTTATTGGTAGAGCTAACAGATGATTTATATAGAATGGAAATTGGGGAGGAAGAGGAAGGAGAGAGAGATGAGAGAGAGAGAGGAACGAGGAGAGAGAGACCGAGAGAGAGAGAAGAGAAGAGAGAGGAAGAGAGAGAGAGAGAGAGAGAGGGAGAGAGAGAGGAGAAGAGAGAGAGAAAGGAGGAGAGAGAAGAGAGAAGAGGAGATTCTGGGCGTGAAGGGGTTAAGAGAGAGGAGAGAGACAGAGAAGAGAGAAGAGAGAGAGAGAGAGGAGAGAGAGAGAGAGAGAGAAGAGAGAGAGGAGAGAGAGAGAGAGAGAGAGAGAGAGAGAGAGAAAAGAGAGAAGAGAAAAATGCTAATCTTCCCTGTGGATATATTATAACGATACATATTTACTTACTCATACTTACTTACTTACTTTACTTTATTACTTTATCTTACTTACTTAATTACTTTATTTTATTTACTTATCTACTTAACTTACTCGTAGACACAATCAAGAGACGCAGTAAAGAAGTGATTATTAAAATTTAAAACTATCGAAAGTCATATTTTCACTGTGGATTTTATTGCTTCATTATTTGTATACCGTTGACGAATTCCCTTTAAGGTAAAAAAATAACAGTAATACAGAGCAACAACACTATAATAATAACAACAACAACAACAACAACAACACTATAATAATAACAACAACAACAACACTATAATAACAACAACAACAACAACAACAACAACAACAACAACACTATAATAATAACAACAACAACAACAACACTATAATAATAACAACAACAACAATAACAACAACACTATAATAATAATAATAATAACAACAACAACAACAACAACACTATAATAACAACAACAACAACAACAACACTATAATAATAATAATAACAACAACAACAACAAAACTATTTTACTTAGCGCTGTTTTGAATTCAATGTAGTTATGTGTTTGTCCCAGCATTTCCGCGTATAGTAATATATATCCCTGACTCAGATTCAACGTTGCTTAGTGCTCATAAATTATATATTCTGTAACAACGTAAGAGAATATATATGTCAAGCCCGGTGTTGTAGTAATCAAGTAATATTATGGCCAAGAAATCCTCATAAAACTCATGCTTGTAGTAATCCAGTAATATCATGACCAAGAATATGACGACAACTCAGGGCTTTTATGCAGGTGTTCTTTTTGTGTGATTTCTTGCTTGTTTCTTGTTGTTTTCTTGCTTATTTCTTGCTTTTCTTGCTTATTTCTTGCTTTTCTTGCTTATTTCTTGCTTTTTTCTTGCTTTTCTTGCTTTTTTCTTGCTTTTTTCTTGCTTGTTTCTTGCTTTTTTGCCTACTGCTTTTTTCTTGCTTTTCTTGCTCTTTTCTTGTTTTTTTCTTTCTTTTTTGCTTTTTTCTTGCTTATTTCATGTTTTTTGCTTTTTTCTTGTTTTTTTCTTGTTTTTCTTGCATGCTTTTTGCTTTTCTTGCTTGTTTCTTGCTTGTTTCTTGTTTTTCTTGCTCTTTTCTTGTTTTTTTCTTGCTTATTTCTTGCTTGTTTCTTGTTTTTTCTTGATTTATTCTTGTTTTCTTCTTGTTTTACTCCTGCTTTTTCTTGCTATTCTTGCTTTTTTTTTTTTTTTTTTTTTTTTTTTTTTTTTTTTTTTTTTTTTTTTTTTTTTTACGTGTGTGTGTTCGTTCTTTTAATCATGCATTAGTGTAATCTGCATTCATTGTATCAAAAGGGCAATGTATGTATCGCGACAAAGGGCAATATGTCGGGGCAAAGGGCAATATGTCGTGGCAAAGGGCAATATGTCGGGGCAAAGGGCAATATGTCGTGGCAAAGGGCAATATGTCGTGGAAAGGGCAATATGTCGTGGCAAAGGGCAATATGTCGTGGCAAAGGGCAATATGTCGTGGCAAAGGGCAATATGTCGTGGCAAAGGGCAATATGTCGGGGCAAAGGGCAATATGTCGTGGCAAAGGGCAATATGTCGTGGCAAAGGGCAATATGTCGGGGCAAAGGGCAATATGTGGCAAAGGGCAATATGTCGTGGCAAAGGGCAATATGTCGGGGCAAAGGGCAATATGTCGTGGCAAAGGGTAATATGTCGTGGCAAAGGGCAATATGTTGGGGCAAAGGGCAATGTATGTATCGTGGCAAAGGGTAATATGTCGGGACAAAGGGCAATATATCGTGGAGTTATGTCATTTGATATCTAGGTAGCGTTCATAATAAATAAAAATAAATGGCACATCTCATGCAAGCCACTGTTGCCCTTTGTTTCCGGGAGGTAATTTGATATTCACGTTTCTCCTGTCCTTGATTAACGTGTTTTCTTAATTTTAGTAACGGACGCATGACACACACACACACACACACACACACCACACACACACACACACACACACACACACACACACACACACACACACACACACACACACACACACACACACACACACACACACGGAGGGGGAATTACTTACCTTGCTTTCATTTCTTCTGACAATTCTGTTTTGTTGGGAAGAAATGATATTGCAGTTGTTTTTATATATAGCGTTATTTTGAGCGTGTCGAGAGAGAGAGAGAGAGAGAGAGAGAGAGAAGAGAGGAAAGAGAGAGAGAGAGAGAGAGAGAGAGAGAGAGAGAGAGAGAGAGAGAGAGAGAGAGAGAGAGAAAAAATAAGCACGCAAGTTTCTTTTCTCTTGAGACTCAACTTTTGTTCTTTCTTCTCATGTTCTTTCTTCTTCCTTTTGCCTTATTCCTCCTCCTCCTCCTCCTCCTCCTCCTCCTCCTCCTCCTCCTCCTCCTCCTCCTCCTCCTCCTCCTCCTCCTCCTCTTCTTTGTTCGTATTTTTCGCCATCATTTCTTTCATCTTATCCATCATGATTTTCTTTTCTTCTCTTTCTTCTATACCCTTCTCTCTCTCTCTCTCTCTCTCTCTCTCTCCTCTCTCTCTCTCTCTTCTCTCTCTCTTCTCTCTCTTCTCTCTCTCTCTCTCCTCTCTCTCTCTCTCTCTCTCTCTCTCTCTCTCTCTCTCTCTTTAATGGGCTGGTTGAAGTAGGAGAGATGATGTTACCTCAAGTTTGGCGCTGGATTTGGCTTCTTGCTTTTCCATGACTATCTCTCTCTCTCTCTCTCTCTCTCTCTCTCTCTCTCTCTCTCTCTCTCTCTCTCTCTCTCTCTCTCTCTCTCTCTCTCTCTCTCTCTCTCTCTCTCTCTCTCTCTCTCTCTCTCTCTTTCTCTCTAAACTCAGCTCCTAATCTCCTCCTCCTTTCCAAGTCACAGCCTCTTCTGCTTTACTCAACTACACATTATCTCCCTCTCTCTCTTTCTCTCTTTCTTATACACCCACACACACACACCCACACACACCACACACACACACACACACACACACACACACACACACACACACACACACACACACACACACACACACACACACACGCCGGGGGGTTGGTAATAGTCTGGCCTGATATGAGTGGTGGTCCAGTAAAATCTTTCTCATCTTACCAAAATTTGATATCATCTTTTGAAGGCACTGTCGTTATCATACACTCTCTCTCTCTCTCTCTCTCTCTCTCTCTCTCTCTCTCTCTCTCTCTCTCTCTCTCTCTCTCTCTTAATTCATCGTATTGTCCTTTTCTCCTTATTATATCTTCGTTTTTGTCCTTTTCTCCTTATTACATCTTCGTTTTTGTCCTTTTCTCCTTATTACATCTTCGTTTTTGTCCTTTTCTCTTTAATATATCTGCGTTTTTGTCCTTTTCTTCTTATTATATCTTCGTTTTTGTCCTTTTCTCCTTATTATATCTTCGTTTTTGTCCTTTTCTTCTTATTATATCTTCGTTTTTGTCCTTTTCTTCTTATTATATCTGCGTTTTTGTCCTTTTCTTCTTATTATATCTTCGTTTTTGTCCTTTTTTTCTTATTATATCTGCGTTTTTGTCCTTTTCTTCTTATTATATCTTCGTTTTTGTCCTTTTCTTATTATTATATCTTCGTTTTTGTCCTTTTCTTCTTATTATATCTTCGTTTTTGTCCTTTTCTTCTTATTATATCTTCGTTTTTGTCCTTTTCTTCTTATTATATCTGCGTTTTTGGTCTTTTCTTCTTATTATATCTTCGTTTTTGTCCTTTCTTCTTATTATATCTGCGTTTTTGTCCTTTTTCTTATTATATCTTCGTTTTTGTCCTTTTTTTCTTATTATATCTGCGTTTTTGTCCTTTTCTCCTTATTATATCTGCGTTTTTGTCCTTTTCTTCTTATTATATCTTCGTTTTTGTCCTTTTCTTCTTATTATATCTGCGTTTTTGTCCTTTTCTTCTTATTATATCTGCGTTTTTGTCCTTTTTTTCTTATTATATTTTCGGTTTTGTCCTTTTCTCCTTATTATATCTGCGTTTCTGTCCTTTTCTTCTTATTATATCTGCGTTTTTGTCCTTTTCTTCTTATTATATCTGCGTTTTTGTCCTTTTCTTCTTATTATATCTGCGTTTTTGTCCTTTTCTCCTTATTATATCTGCGTTTTTGTCCTTTTCTTCTTATTATATCTGCGTTTTTGGCCTTTTCTTCTTATTATATCTGCGTTTTTGTCCTTTTCTTCTTATTATATCTGCGTTTTTGTCCTTTTTTTCTTATTATATCTGCGTTTTTGTCCTTTTCTCCTTATTATATCTTCGTTTTTGTCCTTTTCTTCTAATTATATCTGCGTTTTTGTCCTTTTTTTCTTATTATATCTGCGTTTTTGTCCTTTTCTTATTATTATATCTGCGTTTTTGTCCTTTTCTTCTTATTATATCTGCGTTTTTGTCCTTTTCTTATTATTATATCTGCGTTTTTGTCCTTTTCTTCTTATTATATCTGCGTTTTTGTCCTTTTCTTCTCATTATATCTGCGTTTTTGTCCTTTTTTAATCTTATTATATCTTCGTTTTTTGTCCTTTTCTTCTTATTATATCTGCGTTTTTGTCCTTTTCTTCTTATTATATCTGCGTTTTTGTCCTTTTCTTCTTATTATATCTGCGTTTTTGTCCTTTTCTTCTTATTATATCTGCGTTTTTGTCCTTTTCTTCTCATTATATCTTCGTTTTTGTCCTTTTCTTATTATTATATCTGCGTTTTTGTCCTTTTCTTCTTATTATATCTGCGTTTTTGTCCTTTTCTTCTTATTATATCTGCGTTTTTGTCCTTTTCTTCTTATTATATCTGCGTTTTTGTCCTTTTCTTCTTATTATATCTGCGTTTTTGTCCTTTTCTTCTTATTATATCTGCGTTTTTGTCCTTTTCTTCTTATTATATCTGCGTTTTTGTCCTTTTCTTCTTATTATATCTGCGTTTTTGTCCTTTTCTTCTTATTATATCTGCGTTTTTGTCCTTTTCTTCTCATTATATCTTCGTTTTTGTCCTTTTCTTCTTATTATATCTGCGTTTTTGTCCTTTTCTTCTTATTATATCTGCGTTTTTGTCCTTTTCTTATTATATCTGCGGTTTTGTCCTTTTCTTCTTATTATATCTGCGTTTTTGTCCTTTTCTTCTTATTATATCTGCGTTTTTGTCCTTTTCTTCTCATTATATCTGCGTTTTTGTCCTTTTCTTCTTATTATATCTTCGTTTTTGTCCTTTTCTTCTTATTATATCTTCGTTTTTGTCCTTTTCTTCTTATTATATCTGCGTTTTTGTCCTTTTCTTCTTATTATATCTTCGTTTTTGTCCTTTTCTTCTTATTATATCTTCGTTTTTGTCCTTTTCTTCTTATTATATCTTCGTTTTTGTCCTTTTCTTCTTATTATATCTTCGTTTTTGTCCTTTTCTTCTTATTATATCTTCGTTTTTGTCCTTTTCTTCTTATTATATCTTCGTTTTTGTCCTTTTCTTCTTATTATATCTTCGTTTTTGTCCTTTTCTTCTTATTATATCTTCGTCTTTGTCCTTTTCTTCTTATTATATCTTCGTTTTTGTCCTTTTCTTCTTATTATATCTTCGTTTTTGTCCTTTTCTTCTTATTATATCTGCGTTTTTGTCCTTTTCTTCTTATTAATTTTCCTTTCCTTGTCCTTCTTCGTTTTCTTCTGCGTCTTCCTCCTCTTAGCCACTCTCGTCTCTCTTATTGCTCATATCACAATCCGATCTTTCTTACGATTTCCTCCTACCCTTCATTCCCTTTATTTTACGCCTTTTTCATAGTTTCTTATTTCTTACCGTTGATCTGAAGTCGCCAAGACAACGTTTCTTTTTTATTGACAGACGTGTGGTGGCGTTAACCCCTTCAAGCCCAGATCTTTCCTTTGCTATAAAAAAAATGGTCTGTTGTTAGCCATACAATTAAGAAAAGTCACTTAATATACCGAATTAGTTAGTGGACAAGGATACTAAACAGGTCATATCTATAAAATATTGCTTATAGTCACTAAAAATGGTCTATTCGTATACAAATTACAATGGAAATTACGTTCTGGGCCTCAAGGCGTTAATACTTACATTTCTACATCCATGATTTCAGGAAAGTTAGAAGGGGCTATCTGGAGAGTCTGGGTCATTTTGTGTCTTCATCTGTGTCATATTATGGCTATAAATGAACAAATTACCAAAATAAAACCGAGTGGCGACGTTGTTAACACTAAGGTCGCCATCTAGTGTTTATGTTTAGAGTGTCCTCCCGCCGTCGTCGTCGCCCGAAAAAAAAAACGAATAGTGAAATTTGAAACCGTCTATACTTGCAGATACAAAGCATAAAACAACGCTGAAACAGGGTAGATTATACAGTCATGATATAAACTACTGTGTATCATCTTCAGTGGCACATAAAAATCAGTAGTGGTGTTATAATTCGTAATATATGGCGGCTGGCGACATTAGTTCAACTGGCGACTAAAGTGTTATCTACGGTAGCATTGACCTTAACCTTACCTTACCTTATTGACCTTATTATTGACCTTAACATGACCTTAACTTAACCTTCTATATAGTTTCCTATTTCTTAGCATTTCTTAGCTAGCATTTACATCACCCTATTGTCTTTGCTGTGTCATAACTAACAATACATATTTCATTACTTTCTTTGTATTATTGTCAGTGTTTAGTTTATAGTACATTATTTTGTCTCCTTACTCTCGTCTCTCTCTCTCTCTCTCTCTCTCTCTCTCTCTCTCTCTCTCTCTCTCTCTCTCTCTCTCTCTCTCTCTCTCTCTCTCTCTCTCTCTCTCTCTCTCTCTCTCTCTCTCTCTCTCTCTCTCTCTCTCTCTCCTTCGTATAGTTTCCTTCCATTCTTTTCTCTCAAACTCTTTCTCTTCTATATTCTCGCTTCTAGTTATATTTCTTTCCTCTCCTCTGTCAGATTTTTTTTCTCACAATCTCTTCCTATTCTACAACTTACATCTCTTTTCTCTCTCTCTTTTCGTGCTCTCTTTATCTTTCTCAACTTCAATACGTTCTTCACGCTTCCCTCTCTTTCTTTCTCTTATTACCTTACCTCCATCTTCGTCTCCATCTTCATCAAGCCTCTCTCTTCTTCCTCTCTTCCCGTCTTCCTTCCTTTCCATCTTTTATCCTCTTGCATCATCAATCTGTTCTTTTTATTCCTTTCTTCTCCCATATTTTCTCTGCGTTATATCTTTGCTTCCCCCCCTCTCTCTCTCTCTCTCTCTCTCTCTCTCTCTCTCTCTCTCTCTCTCTCTCTCTCTCTCTCTCTCTCTCTCTCTCTCTCTCTCTCTCTCTCTCTCTCTCTCACGCTGCCACAAAACTCTCTCAATCTCAGGTAATTTGTGTTGCATTAATCTGCAAAACTAAACTACTTAGTGGCTCCCCAAGTGACATTTATTACCCATCGCTTCCAATCACCTGGCTCGTGTGCCCCCCCCCCTCCCCTCGTAACGATTGGCGGGGTTAGTGTTGGGTAGCGACTCTGGACGGACAGACAGACAGACACACGGACGGACATACAGGCAGACAGACAGGCAGACAGACAGACAGATGGACAGACAGACAGACAGACAGACAGACAGATAGACAGATAGACAGATGGACAGACGGACAGACGGACAGACAGACAGACAGACAGACAGACAGACAGACGGACAGACAGACAGACAGACAGACAGACAGGACAGACAGACAGACAGACGACAGACAGACAGAAGACAGACAGACAGACGGGACAGACAGACAGACAGACAGACAGACGGGACAGACAGACGGGACAGACAGACAGACGGGACAGACAGACAGACAGAGACAGACAGAAGACAGACAGACAGACAGACAGACAGACAGACAGACAGACAGACAGACAGGCAGGCAGACAGACAGACAGACAGACAGACAGACAGACAGACAGACACAGAAACTGGCGGATAAAATAGAGACTTATAGCGATAGGCAAGTTAATCGACACACACACACACACACACACACACACACACACACACACACACACACACACACACACACACACACACACACACACACACACACACACACACACACACACACACACACACACACACACACACACACACACACACTCACTCACAGACTCAGACACACAGAGAGAGAGAGAGAGAGAGAGAGAGAGAGAGAGAGCGAGAGAGAAGAGGAGAGAGAGAGAAAGAGAGAGAGAAAGAGAGAGAGAGAGAGAGAGAGAGAGAGAGCAATAAAAAACCAGGGCGAAACAGTTTGATAAAAAAAATCAGATTCTTGTATATTTAAAAAAAAATGAAAAAAAAAATATTGATAGTTAAAAATGCTGTAAATTTTCACCAAAACCAAAATGTTTGCAAAGGGATGGAGGGATAAATGGATTCCAATATACAACGTTTATTGTTTGCAAATCCGAGTCTGCGGTATTGTGTGGTGGTGATCTACAGTGTTCTATTTGCATTCATATATTGCATACACGCCTTTCACCGAGACCATAATTGGATAGTCGTAAGCAAAACTGGACCTTCTATCCACTTAGCCATAACAGTGCTGCTTCTATCCACTTAGCCATAACAGTGTTGCTTCTATCCACTTAGCCATATCAGTGTTGCTACTATCCACTTAGCCATAACAGTGTTGCTTCTATCCACTTAGCCATAACAGTGTTGCTTCTATCCACTTAGCCATAACAGTGTTGCTTCTATCCACTTAGCCATAACAGTGTTGCTTCTATCCACTTAGCCATAACAGTGTTGCTTCTATCCACTTAGCCATAACAGTGTTGCTTCTATCCACTTAGCCATAACAGTGTTGCTTCTATCCACTTAGCTATATCAGTGTTGCTTCTATCCACTTAGCCATAACAGTGTTGCTTCTATCCACTTAGCCATAACAGTGTTGCTTCTATCCATTTAGCCATAACAGTGTTGCATAGTTTGTGGATGTAAATGCATCTGAATTTTGTGTCGGGGCACAGAATAGGATATATTTTGTGAAGGGGGTAATATATTTTTTTTGTAGAATAACCGAAATTCTAGACGGCGAAAGAAATACAAACCAGTGAAAAACAATTGAAACCAAAATATGAAATGATGAAAAAGAAGAACAAGGAAATAACTAAACTGAAAATCTGTGGGAAAATCTGTTTTTATCTGTGGGAAACTGTTAATCTGTGGGAAAATCTGTTTTTATCTGCGGGAAACTGTTAATCTGTGGGAAAATCTGTTTTTATCTGTGGGAAACTGTTAATCTGTGGGAAAATCTGTTTTTATCTGTGGGAAACTGTTAATCTGCGGGAAAATCTGTTTTTATCTGTGGGAAACTGTTAATCTGTGGGAAAATCTGTTTTTATCTGTGGGAAACTGTTAATCTGCGGGAAAATCTGTTTTTATCTGTGGGAAACTGTTAATCCGTGGGAAAATCTGTTTTTATCTGTGGGAAACTGTTAATCTGTGGGAAAATCTGTTTTTATCTGTGGGAAACTGTTAATCCGTGGGAAAATCTGTTTTTATCTGTGGGAAACTGTTAATCTGTGGGAAAATCTGTTTTTATCTGTGGGAAACTGTTAATCTGCGGGAAAATCTGTTTTTATCTGTGGGAAACTGTTAATCTGTGGGAAAATCTGTTTTTATCTGTGGGAAACTGTTAATCTGTGGGAAAATCTGTTTGTTAGGAAGAAAACAAACGAGGAATAGTACAAGTGCAACTAAAGAATACTGGCAGAAACAAACAACATTTCCGACCATTACTATAATTAATTATTAGTCCTGATTAATTACGCAAATAGTGTCAACATTCGTCCAATCCCACGTAGTAAAGGTCGTAGTATGCAGTGAAGGGCGCTGTGTGTGGGAGTAATAGAGGGTGGGAGTGTGTGTGGGAGTAATAGAGGGTGGAGTAAGGTCTGTGTGG
>JACEEZ010019699.1:157500-160000 GCA_016584305.1 Chionoecetes opilio
TCTCTCTCTCTCTCTCACCATAACACCTCCCGACTCACCACCACCACCACACCACCACCACCAACCACTACCACCACCACCACCCCCCACCACCACCACCACCACCACCACCACCACCACCCCCACCACCACCACCCCCACCACCACTACCACCACCACCACCACCACTAACCCCCCCCCCCCCACCACCCCCACCACCACCACCACCACCACCACCACCTCCACCCCCCCCCAAACCCCACCACCACCACCACCCCCACCCCCACTACCACCACCACCGCCGCCGCCACCACCACCACCCTATGTTTCGCTGCTCTAGAATGGTCATATTGATGCTAATTGGCGATTAAACCAGAAATAAGTAGAAAAGCGGCTTAAGTGTAAATTTCAAAGTAGGATTTAATGAGAAAAGTTTGTTGTCATCCCCTCATCGATGTAGCTTTTGTTTCGGCAGTAAATTTCAAACTCTTGTGTTGTGGCTGTCGGTATAACAGAGAGAGAGAGAGAGAGAGAGAGAGAGAGAGAGAGAGAGAGAGAGAGAGAGAGAGAGAGAGAGAGAGAGAGAGAGAGAGAGAGAGAGAGAGAGAGAGAGAGAGAGATTTACTATTACTACCACACCACCACTACTACTACTACTACTACTACTACTACTACTACTACTACTACTACTACTACTACTACTACTACTACTACTACTACTACCACCACACCACCACTACTACTACTACTACTACTACAACTACTACTACTACCACCACTACTACTACTACTACTACTACTACTACTACTACTACTACTACTACTACTACTACTACTACTACTACTACCACCACCACCACCACCTACAACAACAAAACAGAATGAGACAATAATATACTACTATAAGCACAAAGGCAATGGTAAACACTTGATGAACTAAACAAAACGATATAGAGAAGCAAATACCAAGAACGAAGAAGGTCAACGAGGAAGAACTACGATAAAGAAGAAGAGAGGGGAGAAGATGAGGCCGGAGGAGTAGGAGGAGGAGGAGGAGGAGGAGGAGGAGGAGGAGGAGGAGAGGAGGAGGAGGAGGAGGAGGTGGAGGTGGTGGAATTTACACTTGTCTGGGCTCAATATTACCGATAAGAAAGCTTCACTATTTTCCAAGCTCGCCTCTGAAAAATGTTTAAACACCAATAGAGAGAGTTTGCCAGCCCCCCCAACCCCCCTCTCTCTCTCTCTCTCTCTCTCTCTCTCTCTCTCTCTCTCTCTCTCTCTCTCTCTCTCTCTCTCTCGCATGGAAGCACTCCACCCACGTCCTCGCAAAAGAATGTGAAATAGTTTTAGACTCGCAGTTTTTATCAGTTTTTCCCATATGATCTCCCCTGCTTTGCTCATTCTCTTTCCCCCTTTTTCCTCCTCCTCCTCCTCTTCTCCTCCTCCTCCTCCTCCTCCTCCTCCTCCTCCTCCTCTCCTCCTCCTCCTCCTCCTCCTCCTCCTCCTCTTCATTTTACTTCTTTTCATACCTCACCTTTACCTTATATGTAGTTTCTTTCTCTCTCCCCTTCTCTCTCTCCTCTCTCTCTCTCTCTCTCTCTCTCCTCTCTCTCTCTCTCTCTCTCTCTCTCTCTCTCCTCTCTCTCTCTCTCTTTCTTTTCTCCAAGTGTATTCTTTCTTTTTTTCTGTATTTTGAACGTTTTATGTTGTTTGAAACGTTTTAGTGTGTATTTTGAACGTTTATGATTGTTAGAATGTTTTAGTGTGTATTTTTGAACGTTTTGATTTTGTGGCGAGAACGTTTTAGTGTGTATTTTGAACGTTTATTTTGGCGGAAATTTTAGGTGGTATTTTGAACGTTTATTGATTGTGGCAGAAGTTTTTAATTGTATTTTGAACGTTTATGATGTGGCGAGAACGTTTTAGTGTGTGTTTAACGTTTATGATTGTGGCGAAGTTTATGTTTTTGTAGTTAGTTTGAAACGTTTTTGATTGTGTTGAACGTTTAGTGTTGTATTTTGAACGTTTATGATTGTTGCGGAACGTTTAGTGTGTATTTTGACGCGTTTGTTTTATTGTGGCGAGAACGTTTAGTGTGTTTTGAACGTTTTGATGTGTGGTTGAAACGTTTAGTGTGGAATTTTAAGTTTGATTGTGGCGAAACGTTTAATGTATAGTTTTGAACGTTTATGTATTTTGGAACGTTTTAGTGTGTGTTGAACGTTTATGATTGTGGGAGGAAGTTTTAGTGTATTTTGAACGTTTATGATGTGGCGAGAACGTTTTAGTGTGTAGTTTGAACGTTTATGATTGTTGCGGAAGTTTTGTTTATTTTGAACGTTAGATTGTTGCAGAACGTTTTGTGTGATATTTGAACGTTATGATTTGTGCAGAACGTTTTAGTGTTATTTTGACGTTTTATGATTGTGGCAAACGTTTAATGTTCTTGAACGTTGGATCTGTGGCAGTTTTTTTTTAGAGTGTATTTTGAAGTTATGATTGTGGCGGAACGTTTTGTGAG
>JACEEZ010019699.1:170000-172500 GCA_016584305.1 Chionoecetes opilio
TTCCTTATTTTCTGATGTTATGATGATGATGTGACGCGGCCTGAACCCTCCCTCTACTCTCTTATTTTAACATCTCTTTCAGTTCTCCTCTTTCTATCCTATATAAATCAATTTTCATATTCTGGTTTGCACTTTTACGAACCATCCATTTTTCCTTCTCCACTTTCCCTCCAGCCTTTGTTCCCTGTATCTCCAGTCTCACGGCGTCATCTTTTTCAAGGCTCCATTACCTTGACAAGGGTGCTCGGCCTTCACCATCACACAGACTCAACCTCCTTTTCTTCCTTGATCACCCACCCTCTACTTTATATTCTCCCTCGCCCTCTTCCTCTCTTCTTCTCCCTGCCCCTATTTATCTCTTCTCCCTCGCCCTCTTCCTCTCTTCTTCTCCCTGCCCCTATTTATCTCTTCTCCCTCGCCCTCTTCCTCTCTTCTTCTCCCTGCCCCTATTCATCTCTTCTCCCTCGCCCTCTTCCTCTCTTCTCCCTCCACCTCTTCCTCTCTTCTCCCTCGCCCTCTTCCTCTCTTCTTCTCCCTGCCCCTCTTCCTCTCTTCTCCCTCCACCTCTTCCTCTCTTCTCCCTCCACCTCTTTCTCTCTTCTTCTTCCTCCCTCTCTTATTCACCCAATCCTCAACTTAGGACTGTTTTTTCCCTCCTTCCCGTCACCTTTTTTATTTCCTTCTTTCTTTTCAACTTCTCTCTCTCTCTATTTTTCCTTTTTTCCCTGTTTGGTTCTTTTCATTCTGCATTTTCCATTCCCTTTTCCTTCTCTCTCTCTCCCTTCTCTCTCTCTCTCTCTCTCCTCTCTCTCTCTCTCTCTCGCTCTCGCTCTCGTCTCTCTCTTCTCTCTCTCTCCTCTCTCCTCTCTCTCTCTCTCTCTCTCTCTCTCTCTCTCTCCTCTCTCTCTCTCTCTCTCTCTCTCTCTAGATGCATAACAAATCTATCTGTCACAAAACCTGAAATCTAGGCCACGGATACAAGGAATGATGTATTACTTTCCATCTATTTTCCCATAAGGCCTTTCGTTAGCTAATCCAGACATCTATATTTAACACCGAAAGGCAATACCGCCGCATAGGACTAATAGAGGACAAGGCCTGGTGACGTTTTTTTTACATCACAAAGGACTGAACAAGAGCAAAAAAAGAGGTCACAGAAAGCCTGCCATAGTTGCCAGTCCCTATAAGAAGACAATAAGAGGAGTAAGAGGAGGCCTCATTAACTCTCTTCCCTTGAGGCCCGTAACGTAATTTCCATAGTTATTTGGGTAACAGACGATTTTTAGTGACTATAAGCAATTTTTTATAGATATGACCTGTTTAGTATCCTTATCGACTAATTAATTTGGTATATTCAGTTACTTTTTGTGATTTTATGGGTCGACAACATACAATTTTTGATAGTAAAGGGAAGATCTGGGCGTGAAGGGGTTAATTACTACAAACCTAACTAACCAACTAACCTAACAAACCTAACTAAGCAACAAACTGAACTAACCATATAACCTAACTAACCTAACTAACCGACTAAGAGGCGTCAACAGGGAAAAACTGTTCACAATGATTGTAGTAGGTGGTAAATGATTGGAATGGACTCAGTCGTCAGGTGGTCAGCGCGGAGTCATTAGGGAGCTTTAAAACGAGGCTGGATAATTTCATGGATGGGGATGAAAGGTGGATGTAGGTAGTGTTAAGTAACAGGAACTACCACGTGTAGGTCTCGCGGCCTCTTGTAGCTTCCTTATTTTCTTATATTCTTATACATTCTTAAGTGGGCGTCAGACATTAATCTCCTTTAAGTACTTTTCATCTTTTTAACCATTTTATATTATAGATGACGACCTTCCTATCTATATAAGTACATTGTATTCTCTATTTCCTTTGTTTTCCTTTGTTTTTCCTTTCTTTTTCCTTTGTTTTCCTTTGTTTTCCCTTTGTTTTTCCTTTGCTTTTCTTAGTTTTCCTTTGTTTTCCTTTGTTTTCCTTTGTTTTTCCTTTGTTTTTCCTTTGTTTTCCTTTGTTTTCCTTTGTTTTTCCTTTGTTTTCCTTTGTTTTTCCTTTGTTTTTCCCTTGTTTTTCCTTTGTTTTTCCTTTGTTTCCCTTTTTTTACCTCTATTTTATTTTGTTTTCCTTTGTTTTTCCTTTGTCTTCCTTGGTTTTCCTTTGTTTTTCCTTTGTTTTCCTATGTTTTCCTTTGTTTTCCTTTGTTTTGTTTTGTTTTCCTTTGTTTCTCCTCTGTTTTTCCTTTGTTTTGCTTTGTTTTTCCTTTGTTTTTCTTTGTTTTCTTTGTTTTCCTGGTCTTTCTGTCATCTGCTCTCTCCTCTTCCTTATTATATATTTTTTTCATCCCTCAAATACTTTTAATTTTTTTACCCTTTTACACAATAGATGATCTTCCTCCTACCCATAAAGTACATTGTTTTCCTTTGTTTTTCCTTTGTTTTCCTTTGTTTTTCCTTTGTTTTCCTTTGTCTTCCTTTGTTTTTTTTTCTTTGTTTTG
>JACEEZ010019699.1:190000-192500 GCA_016584305.1 Chionoecetes opilio
TACTTTCATATATATATTTCATACTTTACTTCCCATTTTCGCCGCTATTGCAAACCCGTGTCTTTAATTACCTTCTATCTATCGCAAATTGAATTCCCAGAAAACCAAATTAGGATAGAACACCACGGTAGAGTTGTGTCTTATTCCCAGGTTCATTACGGTGGTAGACATCCTTTCATTACCTCAACGTCTGCCTTTGCTTCCTTCCACTCAACAGGTATTATTCTCTCTATCTCTTTCTCTTTATCCTCTAAATTAGAATAGAACACGTAGCTAGAATTGTGTCTTATTCTCAGGTGCGTTATGGTAATAGACATCCTTTCATTACCCCAGCCAACCTTTCCCACACACACTCAGCTATTATTATTCTCTCCACCTCTACTCTGTTTTTTTATGGACGTGAAAAATCCTGCCCCCTTGCTGCTTACTGACTGATATTTGATGCCAGGAGAAGGGAATACTACGCTTTTCTAAATTTCAGTTGTATTGCATCATAGTTAACCATATTATCAGGTAAACATAGGCATACTTTTAAGCATGAGACCTTAACCTCTTGAGGCCCAGAACGTAATTTCCATTGTCATTTAGGTACCATTAGACGATTTTTAGTAACTATAAGTAATATTTTGTAGATATGACCCATTTAGTATCCTTGTCGACTAACTAATTGGGTATATTCAGTTACTTTTCGTATTTTTATGGCTAACAACAGACGATTTTTTTTATAGCAAAGGAAAGATCTGGGCGTAAAGGGGTTAAGACAGAATAGAATTTTCGCCTCGTTAAAAAATATAGACTATAATCCCTGTATTTCTTTTCCAGATCTGCCGCCTTGACCCCTGACCTCATCCTGACCTCATCTACACACCTGTCTCCCTCACACACCTGCACCCTCGCTCTTCACACACCTGGCGAGCCCCCTCCGGCCTCTCACAAAGCAGAGGTCAGTAATAGCTTTAATAACACTCATGAGGAGAGGTAATAGCGGATAATTCTCAAGTAAATACAAATAATTAACGATTATGTGTGTTTGGCCATCACGCGCTACCTGTAAATTACCTGCTTAATGGATCCAGTCTCGGAAGGGCTTCTCATGATCATAAATAGCACGCAGGTGGGAGAGAGAGAGAGAGAGAGAGAGAGAGAGAGAGAGAGAGAGAGAGAGGAGAGAGAAGAGAGAGAGAGAGAGAGAGAGAGAGAGAGAGAGAGAGAGAGAGAGAGAGAGAGAGAGAGGGAAAAAACCTGCTCCGAGGAACAATCTAGTAGTAATATTTTGGGAACGCAGGTGAGAGAGAGAGAGAGAGAGAGAGAGAGAGAGAGAGAGAGAGAGAGAGAGAGAGAGAGAGAGAGAGAGAGAGAGAGAGAGAGAGAGAGAGAGAGAGAGAGAGCAATATGAAAGTGTTGGTAATGCAATGTGGTAAAAGCCTTTGCGATTTTTTACTATACGATAAAGATTTTTTTTTTTTCGTAATACTAGTCAACCAAAACATGACAAAGAAGAGATATAAAAGTGGCAAAGATAAAAAGCCTTTGAATCTTTGATATATTCACGACCTCGTTTCGCTACAAAGCTCGCACTAATTTATCTACAAAATCGCTCTAGATTAAAAAAATAGAGGTAAAGTTAGGGTCGATTTATTTCCGTAAGTGACCTGACCTGACCTGATTCTGATTGCCATGAGAACGCAACCATCACAGCAAACTCTACTGTTTTTTGTATCAAGGTTAGAAATCCTGCCCCCTTGCTGCTTACTGAT
Source organism: Chionoecetes opilio (assembly GCA_016584305.1). Lineage (NCBI taxonomy): Eukaryota > Metazoa > Arthropoda > Malacostraca > Decapoda > Majidae > Chionoecetes > Chionoecetes opilio. The sequence continues at coordinate 191,758 of JACEEZ010019699.1, forward strand.
TGATATTTGCGTGGCCGGACAGTTTGCCTACGGACACTTTGCCTACGGACACTTTGCCTCAGTGTTTCTACAGGAAAAATTTTCTTTACCTTGGTTAGGTTAGGTTAGGTTAGGTTAGGCTAGTTAGTTAGCAAAGTGTCCGTAGGCAAAGTGTCCGTAGGCAAATTGTCCGGTAGGCAAAATGTCCGGTAGGCAAATTGTCCGTAGGCAAACTGTCCGTAGGCAAACTGTCCGTAGGCAAATTGTCCGTAGGCAAACTGTCCGTAGGCAAACTGTCCGGTAGGCAAATTGTCCGTAGGCAAATTGTCCGTAGGCAAATTGTCCGTAGGCAAATTGTCCGTAGGCAAACTGTCCGGGTACCGATATTTGATGCCAGGAGAAGGGAATACTACGCTGCTTCTAAATCTCAGCTGTATTTTATCATAGTTAACCATATCATCAGGTATACATAGGCATCATTTTAAGCATGAGACCTTAAGATAGAATGGAATTTTCGCCTCGTTAAAAAAAATAGATTATAGGCAAAAGTCAACAATAGGAAAGACAGTTTGTTTCCGACCTTATGTTACGTTCCCAACACCGTACTGGACGCTGCCACATGGGGGGGGGGGGGGGGTGATGGGGGAAGGGGATGCTGAGGAGGGGGAAAGGGTGAGATAAGGGGTGGGGAAGGGGGAAGCGGGGACTGAGGGGTGGTGGAGGGGATGAAAGGACGAAGCGGTCATCACACACACAGATATCAC
>JACEEZ010019699.1:197500-212500 GCA_016584305.1 Chionoecetes opilio
TTTTTTAGTTTTTTGTAGTTTGTGGGAGTATTGTATAGTAGTTAAATTAGTAGTAGTATTAATATTTTTTTAAATAGTTTGGGCGCCGGGGGGGGGGGGGGGAACTTCCCCTGCCTTATACACTTTCGGAAAAAGAATATTTAGACAACACAACCAAACATCTCCCAAAAGCTTTCAGACAAGCGACTCCCGAACCCACCCAAGCTTCCAGTGCCCTCCATGGATTTTTAAAAGACCACCAAGTTTGCCCTTCAACGTCGCCCAAATTTTATGAAATTTTACGTTTCCTTTAGGGTTACGCAAAGGGCTCCGGTTTTATCCCCTCCCCTTCAAAAGATTTCTTTGAGATCCCTTTTTTTGACATCCCTGAATACGTGGAGCGGCTTTAACCTTTTCCCTCCCCCGGGAATTAAGGGACATGACGAGTGGGGTCCACTATTTTTCCCGCACGGCAGACAAGACCCCCTTCACCGGTTCCCTCTATATAAATTCATCGCTTTTAAAATATTATAATTTTTTTTACTCTCATATTTTCTTCCTTTTATCTTACCCTGGGGCTCGCAAAGTGGGGAAACGTCCCGGGCATTCGTTTTCGGTTTCCGGGGGGGGTGGGGCCCAGTTTTTGTGCTTTACGTTGGGGGCGCTTTTTATATCAATAAAACCCCCGTTAGTTTTGGGGCTTGCAAAGGGGTCTAGATAGGATGAAAATCTTATCTTTTCTTTTCTCTCTTTTTTCTAAAGTCTGGGGTGTTTGTCCCTTTTCATGTTCTCCTCTCTCTTCTCTCTCCCCCTCTCTCTTTTTCATCTCTCCCTCTTCCCTCTTTCTTTTCCTTTTCCTCTCTGTCTTTTCTCCCCTCTTTTCTCTCTCTTTTTTCTCCCCTCCTTCTCTCCTCTCTTCTCTTCATTATTTTAACCCGTCATAAACCACTTTACATACTTTATTTTAAAAAAATGACCCCTAAACATCTAAAAGCATTTACAGAGGGCAAAAAAACCCTTTTCTCCAATTTTTTCGGGGGGGTCCCCCAAATAGCCAAAAATTTTCCCCCCTTCTGTACACTATCACCCCTTAAACCCTTTTTAAATATAAAAAAAAAAGTAAAGGGGTTTCAGAAAAGGGCAAGGGAAAGGCAGAAAGGGGTTGTCGGGGTTCAGAAGGGCAAGGGGCTGCAGAAAGGTTTCCCAAAAAAAAACCGTTAAAAAGTGTTTTCCCAACCGGATTTGCCGTGCTTTTTAATACTCAAATTCTGGGAAGTTTTCCCTAGGGCCTTTTTGGAAATTGACCCCAAAAATTCTGAGAAGAAAAGAGAGGAGAGGAGAGGAGAGGAGAAAGAGAAGAGAGAAAAGAGAGAGGGGAGAGTGGGGAAAAAGAGAGGAGAGGAAGAGATGAGAGGGGAGGAAAAGAGAAAAAAATTCACAATGGGAGAGGAGTTTTAAATTCAGAAATAAAAAAAAAAAAAAAGTAATATCAAACACTAAACCCGGGGAGAGAAGGAGGGAGGAGAGAGAGAAGAGAGAAGAAAGGGGAGAGAAGGGGAAGAAGAGAGAGGAGAGAGAGAGAAAAAGAGAGAGAGAGAGAGAGAAAAAAAAAATTCCCATTTAGAGAAAAGTCAAATTCAGAGTAAAAAAAAAAAAAGATAAAATCAAAAACTACCCCAAAAAGGGGAGAAGGAGGAAGAGAGATAGAGAAAAGGAGGAGAAGGAGAGAGGGGAAAAGGGGAGAAAAGAGGGAGAGAGAGGGGAGAAGAAAAGAGGGAGCAGGAAATTTCAAAAACTTTGTGAAGGGGGAACAAAAATTGAGATTTAGGGAAAAGGAAATTAATTGGGGGGTTGGAAAAGGAAGTTTCTAAAAGGGATTTTTTGGGCCGTATTTTTTTGGGGAGGGGAAAGGGAATAGCTAGGGAGAGAAAACAAAATGAAAAGAACAAGGAATGGCAAAAAGAAAAAAAACGATAAAGGATTTTTTTTGGGGGGCCCATTTTGGGGCAATTGGGGCAATGGGCTATGAGGCTATGGGGCTATGGGGGCTATGTGGGCTATGTGGGCTTGGGGCTATGGGGGTATGGGGGCTATGGGCTAAAATTTGGGGGTGGGGGGGGGGGATGGGTATTGTATGTGGGTAAAGGGGGGCCCGAAAGCTTATGGGGGTTTGGGGCTATGGGGCCCATTTTGGGGGTATGGGGGATAAAGGGGCTTATTGGGTTGGTTTGCATGGCCCATGGATTTCCCATGGGCTTTAGGGCTATGGGGGCTTGGGGGCTTGGGGGCTATAAGGCTTATTGGGGGTATGGGGCTATGAAAGGGTTTTGGGGTTTTGGGGCTTTGGGGCTATTTGGGGGGTAAGGGATATGGGTTTTTTGGGGGGCTAAAGGGGCCCATGGGGTTCCTAGGTGGCTAAAGGGGCTTTGGGCTTTTTGGGGCAAAGGGTGGGTATGGGGTTTTTGGGTTTTGGGCTATGGGGGGGCTAAAAGGGTTTTATTTATAGGGCCCATAAGGGGCTATTATGAGGGGCCTTTTTGGGGTTTTTAGGGTTTTTGGGGGCTATGGGGGGGATGGGCTTATAAGGGCTATGGGGTCTATTTGGGGTTTTTGGGTCTTAAAAGGGCTATGGGGGGGTATGGGGGTTAGAGCTTATAAGGGGTATGGGGGGGGTTTGGGGTTAAAAGGCTTTTTTATAGGGCCCAAAAGGGGGTTATTGGGTTATTGGGGGGCTTTTTAGGGGCTATGGGGGGGTATGGGGTTTTTGGGGGGTTTAAGGGGTAATTTGGGGGCTAAAGCCGGTTATTGGGGTTCTTATTGGGGGCTTTTTGGGCCCACATTTGGGCTTTTGGGCTTTTTGGAGGCCCCTTTTGGTTTTTCTATGGGCTATGGGGGGGCTATGGGGTTTTGGGCTTATTGGGGCTAATTTTGGGGGTCTTAAATTTTGGTGCCCATTGGGGCTATGTGGGCTTTTGGGGCTTATTTAGGGGTGGGGGCTTTTGGGGGTTTTTGGGGGCTATTTTGGGGGGGTTTTGGGTTTGCCCCCTTGGGGGGCCTATGGGCCCATTTTGGGGGGTTATGGTGGAGGGGGCTTTTTGAAAATTTGCCCGTTTTGCTAGGGGTTTTTTGGGGGAAAAAGGGAGATGGGGGTTGGGGGTTGGTTTGGAAAGAGGGTGGAGGTTTGGGGGGAAAAGGGAAGGTTTATGGGGGTGGGAATTAAAAGGAAAAAGGGGTGGAAGGGGGGGGGGGGGTGGAAGAGTGGGGTTTTGGGAAAAAAATTGAGTGGCCTGGGGGAAAAAAATGGAAAAGAAGTGAAAACGGTGAATTTCCCCCCCCATGGAGAACCAAAAACCAAAAACCGCAAATTTGCAGCAACCTCCCCCCCAAAACCCCAAAAACAACAAAAACCCTAAAACCCAAACTTTTAAACAGCCCCCCCTTTCCCAACCCCTTTTTTCCCCCCCCCCGTTTTCCCCCCCCCGGGGGGAAAAAAATAAGCGAAGAGTGGCCCTTTTGTGCAATTCAATTTTAAAGAAAAGAGGGGGAGAAAGGAGGGGTGCCCCCCCAAAAACAAAAATTCCCAATTTGGACCCCGAAAAATTTCTTTGCCCCATCCCCCTTTAATCAAATTAAGTTTTTGTTCTGTTTGGAAGGGAGAGAAAAAAGGGGGGCGAGAAAGGAGGGGAAAAAGGAAAAACCAGAGAGAAGAAAGAGGAAAAAACCCTTTTTCCCCACTTTTCTTCCCCTTTTTTCTCCACCCCCCACCCCCTTTTGCCTCTCTTTTCCTTCATCTCTCTTTCCCTTTAAAAACTTTTTCCATTAACTTTTCCCCGGGGGTCGAAACCCCCTCTTTTTCACCTCCCCTTTTTTCCCCTCCCCTTTGGTTATCTTCTTTCCCGAATTTTTTCCCTCTCTCCCCCCTCTCCCCTCCTCTCTCCCCCTCTCCCCTTCCTTTTTCCTTTCCCCACCCCCCCCCAAACCCCCCCCCCCTTTTTAGTTTTTTCCCCCCCCGGTGTCCTTTTTCCCCCCCTTCCCCCAACCGCCCCCTCCCTCTCGCCCTCCCTCGTCCTCCCTCCCCTCCCCCCTCTCCCCCCCCTCCCCCTCTTGTGGGGTTTTTTTGGTTGGGGGGGTGCCTCCCCCGTCCCCCGGTTGCGTCCCCGGGTTTTTTGAAAAACCCCTTTCCCCCCCCCTCGTCTCCCCCCTCCTCCTGTTTTTCCCCACCCGTTTAAAAAACTTTCCCCGGAACCCCCCCACCCCGGTTTTTGGGGGTTTACAATCCCCCCCTGGCCCCCCCTTTTCCTTTTCTTTCCCAAAATTTTTAAATTTCCTTTTTTATTTCCTTTTCCCCCCCCCCCTTCGCCCCCCCATTTTTTTATTTTTTCTGTTTTTCCTTTCCCCCAACCCCCCCTCCCCCCCCTCCCCCAAAAATCCTCTTCCTCTTTGGCCGGTTTTAATTTTTTTCCCTTCCCCCCCCTTTTCCTTTTTTTATTTATTCCTTTTTTTTTCCCCCTTCCCCCCATTAATTTTTTTTTCTTTCCTTTCCCCTTTCCCTTGGAAATTTTTTTCCCTTTTTCCCTTCCCTTTCCTTTTTTCTCTTTTTTCTTTCCTGCCCCTTTCCCAACCCGAATTTTCCCCTTTTGTCGCTCCTTCTTACCTGCTTTTCCCTTTTCAAACCTCTTTTTGTTTTCAGCTTATCCCCTTTTTTTTGATCGTCATCTAAAATTTTTTTTTTTTCCCCCGCCCCCCCTCAATATTTTTTTTTTTTTTTTTTTTTTTCCCTTGGGGACATAAATTCTGTCTGTAGGGGGGCCCGGGCTGTTTTTTCCTTCTGTCTGTCTTTGGGGGGTTGGGCCCGGCTTTTTTATTCCCCTTTTTCTGTCCGGGTTTTCCTGTCCCGTTTAAAAACCCTTCCCGTCTGTCTGGGGGTTTTCTGTCTTTTTATCCTTTTTGTCTTTTTCTGGGGTTTCCTGGGCCCGCTTATCCTTTCTGTCTGGGGGGGGTTGCCCTTCCGGGTTTTTTCCTTCTGTTTTGTTCCCGGGTTTTCCTGTTCTGTTTAACCTTCTGGGCTGTCCCGGGTTGCCCCGTTTTTTATCCCTTTTGTCTGGGCTGGGTTGCCTTTGTCTGTTTTTTTTCCTTCTGTCTTCGGGGTTTTCCGGGTTTTTTTAAATTTTCCCTTTTGTCTGTCTGGGTTTCCTTTTCTGTTTTATTCCCCTTTTTCTGTCTGGGTTGCCTGTCGGGTTTTTCCTTCCCGTCTTTTCTTTTTCCTGTCTGTTTTTTCCCTTTTGGGCTGTCTGGGTTGCCCCGTCTGAAAATTTTCCTTCTGGGCTGTCTTTGGGGTTTCCTGTCTTTTTTTATTTCCTTTTTGTCCCGTCCCGGGTTGGGCCCCGTCTGTTTTTTTCCTTTCTCCCCTCCCCCGTCCCGTCTCTTGTTCTGTCTGTCACGAAAATTCTTAGCCCCTTTTAAAAAACCCCCAGAACGTAATTTCCATTGTAAAATTTTGGGGACCATTGACGGGTTTTTAGAGAATATAAGCAATTTTTTATAGGGTAAAGACCCTGTTTTTTATAAACCCCTTTTCACTAACCCCCTTTTTGGGAATTTTTTAAATTTTTCTTTTCGTTTTTTTTTTAATGGCCCAACAAAAACCATTTTCCCCATGCTTTAAGGGGGGGAATTTTGGGGGTTTTCCAAAAAGGTTTTTAAAACTGACCTTTCCCTTTTTTGGGCAACCCCCCGAAGCATTTTAAAACCCAAAAAAGCAAAAATTTCCCAAAATAAATTGGGAAAAAAAACGAAAGGGCTAAAACGGGATGGGGAATGGCCGTTTAAATAGTCCAAATTTCCCTGACAGACCAGGTTCGGTTTTGTTTTGGCGGGAGTAAAATAAAAACCGTTTTAAGGGGGTGTTATTTTTTTTTTTGGGGCTATTTTGTCTTTTTTTTTTTTGGGTTTTTTTCGGAAAGGGGGGGAAAGGGGAGGAATTTTTTTTTTATTTTTGGTTATTTTGGGGTTTTTTTTTGGGGTTTTTTTTGGTTTATTTTTTGTTATTTTTTTTTGGGTTATATTGGGATTTATTTTTGGGGTTTTTTTTGGTTTTTTTCGGTTTTTTTGGGGTTTATTTTTTTTTTTAAAGGGTTTTTATTTTTTTTTTTATTTTTTTTGGTTTTTTTTTAAGGGGTTTTTTGAGGGGTTTTTTGGGTTTTAATTTTTTTTTTATTTTTTTATGGGGCTATGGGGTATGGGGCTGGGATAGCTAGGGCTATGAGGGCTATAGGGCTATGGGGTTATGAGGCTTATATGGCTATGGGGCTATGGGGCTATGGAGGCTATGTGGCTATGGGGCTATAGGCTATGGGGCTATGGGGGCTATAGGGCTATGGAGGCTATGTGGCTATGGGGCTATGTGGGCTGTGGGGCTATGGGGTTATGAGGCTATATGGTTATGGGGCTCTGGGGGCTATGGGGCTATGAGGGCTGTATATGGATGAAAAGTAATATATTGGAGGGAAGAGTAGTAGAGTAGTTATAGCCTTGTACTGCAGGATGGAGAAACGTGAGAATGGAGGATGGTGGTGGTGGTGGAAGAGTGAGGGTGGAGGATGGTGGTGGTGGTGGAAGAGTGAGGGTGGAGGAAAAGGAGGAGTGGAGGGAAGGGAGAGGAAGGAAGGAAGGAAAGTCAGCAGTGAATATTCTTGGCATGAGAGACGATAAACCTTAGGAGAGGGACGTGAATAGGCACACACATCACACACACGACACACACACACGCACACACAGCGCCCCCCACACACCACACACACACGCACACACACACGCACACACACACACACACAGACACCACCGCACGCACTACACGACACACAGACACACACAGCAGTCATTTCACATCACAACCCCCAAAACTGAGCAGACAAACGCGCTAATTGACTGAAACTTCTAAAGCCCATAACACTGTGATGATGAGATAAGTTTGTCTGTAGAGAGAGAGAGAGAGAGAGAGAGAGAGAGAACGGAGAGGAGAGGAGGAGAGAGAGAGAGGAAGAGAGAGAGGAGAGAGAGAAAGGAGGAGAGGAGGGAGAGAGGAGAGAGAAGAGAGGAAGGGACTTAGAAGATAGAGAAGACGAAGACCAAGAGAGACGCAGAGAGAAAGAGAGACAGCAATGAGCAGAGAGAGGAAAGAGATTAAGAAGACGAAATTTGAGAGAGAGAGAGGAGAGAGAGAACGAGAGAGGAGAGAGAGAGAGAGAGAGCGAGAGAGAGAGAGAGAGAACCCAGAGACGAGCAGAGACGGAGACGAACAGTATCCCACTTTTTCTAACTATCTCACTGCCCCTGCCACTCTCTCTCTCCTCTCTCTCTCCTCTCTCTCCTCTCTCCTCTCTCTCTCCTCTCTCTCTCTCTCTCTCTCTCTCTCCTCTCCTCTCTCTCTCTCTCTCTCTCTCTCTCCCCTCCCCGCCCCCCCCGTTACTGGAATTCCTGTATTTGGGTCACTATCCCCCCTGACAATTTTCCTTTCTTTCCCATTTCCTTCCTTTTATTTCTTCTCGCAACCCTTCGCCACCACATTATATATTTATTTTCTGCCCCGTCTCCTCTATATCCTCCTTTGCCTTGGTTTAATTTTCTTCCCTTCTTCTCCTTCTATTCTATTCTTCTCCTCTTCTTCTATTTCTTCTTCCTTTCCTCTTGATCGTTCTCGTCTCCTTCCTCGCTCTTAACTCTGACTTTCCACCTGATTTCGTCGCTCCTTCTTAATCTGCTTTTCTTATCAGATCCTCTTTTGTTTTCAGCTTATCCTTATTTTTATCGTCATTAATATTTTGTTTTCAGCCTCCTCAATATTTTTTTTTTTTTTCCATTGATGACATATTCTGTCTGTATGGTTGCCTGTCTGTTTATCCTTCTGTCTGTCTGGGTTGCCTGTCTGTTTATCCTTCTGTCTGTCTGGTTGCCTGTCTGTTTAACCTTCTGTCTGTCTGGGTTGTCTGTCTGTTTATCCTTCTGTCTGTCTGGGTTGCCTGTCTGTTTATCCTTCTTCTGTCTGGGTTGCCTGTCTGTTTATCCTTCTGTCTGTCTGGGTTGCCTGTCTGTTATCCTTCTGTCTGTCGTTGCCTGTCTTTTCCTTCTTCGTCTGGTGCCTCTGTTTACCTCTGTCTGTCTGGGTTACGTCTGTTTATCCTCTGTCTGTATGGTTGCCTTCGTTATCCTTCTGTCTGTCTGGTCCTGTCTGTTTATCCCTTACTGTCTGTCTGGGTTGCACTGTCTGTTTATCCTTCTTCTGCATGGTTGCCTTCTGTTTTATCCTTCTGTCTGTCTGGGTTGCCGTCTTTTATCTTCGTCTGTATGTTTGCCCGTCTGTTTATCCTCTTTGTCTGGGTTGCCTTCTGTTTATCCTTCTGTCTGTCTGGGTTCTTCTGTTTTATCCTTCTGTCTGTAGTTGCCTGTCTGTTTATCCTTCTGTCTGTAATGGTTGCCTTCTGTTTCACCCTTTCCCTTGATCTGTTGGGTTCCTTCTGTTATCCTTCTGTTGTTGGTTGCCTTCCTGTTTATCTTCTGTCTGATATGGTTTGCCTGTCTGTTTATCTTCTTCTGTTTGGGTTGCCTGCATGATTATCTTCTGTCTGTATGGTTGCCTGTCTGTTTATCCTTCTGTCTGTCATGGTTGCCTGTCTGTTTATCCTTCTATCTGTATGGTTGCCTGTCTGTTTAACCTTCTGTCTGTTTGGGTTGCTGTCTGTTTATCCTTCTGTCTGTATGGTTGCCTGTCTGTTTATCCTTCTGTCTGTCTGGGTTGCTGTCTGTTTATCCTTCTATCTGTATGGTTGCCTGTCTGTTTATCCTTCTGTCTGTCTGGGTTGCCTGTCTGTTTATCCTTCTGTCTGTCTGGGTTGCCTGTCTGTTTATCCTTCTGTCTGGGTTGCCTGTCTGTTTATCCTTCTGTCTGTCTGGGTTGCCTGTCTGTTTATCCTTCTGTCTGTCTGGGTTGCCTGTCTGTTTATCTTTCTGTCTGTATGGTTGCCTGTCTGTTTATCCTTCTGTCTGTCTGGGTTGCCTGTCTGTTTATCCTTCTGTCTGGGTTGCCTGTCTGTTTATCCTTCTGTCTGTCTGGGTTGCCTGTCTGTTTATCCTTCTGTCTGTCTGTCTACTTGTCTCTGTCTGTCACGAAATCCTTAGCCTCTATAGACCCAGAACGTAATTTCCATTGTAATTTGGGTACCATTAGACGATTTGTAGAGAATATAAGCAGTATTTTATAGATATGACCTGTTTTATACCCTTGTCGACTAACTCATTTGGTATAATCAGTTACTTTTCGTAATTTTATGGCTAACAACAGACCATTTTCTATAGCTAAGGGAAGATCTGGGTCTCAAGGGTTTAAGCTGACTCCTTATTTGTCAGACCCGAAGCATTAAACCAAAGAAGCAAATTCCCGAAACAGTAAATTAGTAAAGAAACGAGGTCTGAAGACGGGATAGGCAATGGCCGTTAAATAGTCATTCCGTGACAGACCAGGTTCGGTTAGGTTAGGCGAGGAGTAAGAATAACCGTTTTAGGTATGTTATTTTAGTTGGGGTTTTTAGTCTTTTTTTTTGGTTATTTTCGGTTATTTTAGGTTTATTTTTGGTTATTTTTGGTTATTTTTGGTTATTTGAGGTTATTGGTTTATTTTTGGTTATTTGAGGTTATTTGAGTTATTTTTGGTTATTTTTGGTTTATTTTACTTTTATTTTTGGTTATTTTAGGTTTATTTGAGTTTTATTTTTGGTTATTTGAGGTTTATTTTTGGTTATTTGAGGTTTATTTTAGGTTATTTTAGGTTATTTGAGGTTTATTTTTGGTTATTTTGGTTTATTTTTTGGTTATTTGAGGTTTATTTTAAGTTATTTAGGTTTATTTTCGGTTTATTTTTGGTTATTTTAGGTTATTTGAGTTATTTTTTGGTTATTTTAGGATTATTTTAAGTTATTTGATGGTTATTTGAGTTATATTTTTGGTTATTTTAGGTTATTTGAGTTTTATTTTTGGTTATTTTCGGTTTATTGTGAGGTTTCAGAGTTTTTAGGTTTTTTTTTTATTGTATATTTTGTTTTATTTTGTTATGTTTGTTATTTCAGGTACGATTAATAGGTTTTATTTGTTTTATTTTGAATTTTGTTATGTTTTAGGTTAAATTTTTATTGTTGTTTTTTGGTTTATTAAGAGCGTGGTATTAAGTGTTTGTGAGTGAGGGCTTCCGGTACAGCGTGATGCCTCTGGTGGTGACGCAGGCCAATGTTTGTGATCCGATTATCACGGTCTTGTCGGCGAGACTTGCCAATATATTGTGAAAGCAGCACGACTGAAGACAATTAATGACGTCAATGAGATTACAGACGACAGACGCAGATCCAGACAAAAGACAACTGATAAAATTGAATGGTGATAGGAGTGAGGCACGAAATCTGAAGGCAATTATAACTTATATATATATAGAATGTGTGTGTGGTTTAATTATCACCTGCAACCTTATATAACCTAAGTATTAATGACTATTTTTCATCTTTTATAATCTCTACAAATGTGGACCGATAAACACTTGTTATTTGGAAGAAACACACACACACACACACGAAGACCCGGGCAAGTATAGGTAATAGATTGAATAGTAGTTAGATGTTAAAAAGAAACACACACACAAACACACGAAAACCCGGGCAAGTAAAGGTAAAATTGAGTTGTAGTTACATGTTAAAAAGAAACACACACACAAAACATAGATTGAAACAAAAAACCCCCAACACCCCGGGCAAGTAAAGATAAAATTGAGTTGTAGTTACATGTTAAAAAGAAACACACACACACACACGAAGACCAGGGCAAGTAAAGTAAGATTAAGCTGTAGTTACATGTTAAAAAGAAACACACACACAAACACACGAAGACCCGGGCAAGTAAAGGTAAAATTGAGTTGTAGTTACATGTTAAAAAGAAACACACACACAAACACACGAAGACCCGGGCAAGTATAAGGTAAGATTGAATAGTAGTTACATGTTAAAAAAAAACCACACATGAAACAGTGTTATTATTATTAGATTAGGCACGATATGTAAAGGCAATGAACACTTATTATTTTGAAGAGACGAAGACACAGAAAAACCCGGGGAAGTATAGATAATAGATTAAATAGTAGTAACATATTCAAAACGAAACACATGAAACACAGTTGTATTACACATTATTACACAGTATTATTACCCAGCAACTGTATCCTGCTGTATATCTGTCCTGATAGTAATTTCCTAAGACAGAACCTAAGACAATAAGGAAGCTACAAGAGGCCGCGAGACCTACACGTGGTAGTTCCTGTTACTATGTCCAACACCAGCTCACGGGAAGACAGACCTTACCAGCGGCCCAAAGGCTCTTCTACCCAGCTTACAACTGAGGTGAGGAAATATCATACACTACTTGAGGCGCTTATTTCAGAAAGTAGATAAGCGCCATCAATAAAAAACTAAGAAAATGGCTTCAAAATGTTTCAATGTTCAAAATGTCATATCTTTTGAACATTGAAACATTTTGAAGCCACCTTCCCATTTTTTTATGATGGCGCCTCTCGACTTTCTGAAATAAATACTATTTCCTTTGTGCCCTGCGAATCATGGGTAGGTAATTAATTGGTATAGTAATGTTGAAAAAGAAAACATGAAAAAGTAAACGTTTAGAATCACCAGTAGTTATGATAAGGAAACAGATAATAATGTTTAATATAATTAAATAAAAAGTGTTAAAAAAAGACGTAAAATACAGTTATAAAAAGTTCGACCATGTAGTTATGATAAGCTGATGTGATACCGAGCACTCTGTACCCTGTTGTATATCTGTTTGTGTCTTGATAGTAATTACCTTTGTGTCTGGTAAATCTTGGGTTGTATTACTTATTTTACCTTAGGGAAGGGGGACGAATTATCTTTGTCTGACCCCACCCTGCCCCAACACCTGCCTCCCCTCAACCTCCCCCAACCTGTTCCTATTCACCTGCCTCCCCTCCCTCCCCCCCAACACCGGTACATCTCCCACCTGCCTCCCCTGACCCCCCTCCCCCCCATACCTGTCTCCCTCCCACGCCCCCTCCCCCTCCCCCCCAAACCTGTCTCCTCTCCCACCTGCCTCCCCTCCCCCTCCCCCCCAACACCTGTCTCCCCTCCCACCTGCCTCCCCTCCCCCTCCCCCCCAACACCTGTCTCCCCTCCCACCTGCCTCCCCTTCCCCTCCCCCCCAACACCTGTCTCCCCTCACTCTACACCCCCAACACATGACTTACGACTGACAGCCATCAACAACACTGACTGACTGACTGACTGACTGACTGACTGACTGACTGACTGACTGACTGACTGACTGACTGACTTACTTACTTACTTACTTACTTACTTACTTACTTACCACCGTTTTGTAATCTGTGTTGTGGAGAAATGTAATGTCAGCTGCAACATAATCCTCCAGTCCTCCAACCACACAAACTTCGTGACTCGTGTGGCTGGAGGAACTGTATTTATTGCGGCATTGTGGTTAATGTGCCGCAGTTTCTCTTCACTGGTAAACTCTGGAACTCTCTTCCTGTTTCTATTTTTCCACTTTCCTATGACTTAAATCTTTTCAAAAGAAGAGTAACAAGACACCTCCCGAACTAAATTGGCCTACCCCTTTGTTTTTATTTTATTCTCTTACTGTCTTCTTTATAGGGACTGGCAACTAAGCGGGCTTTGTGTTACCCATTTTTGCTGTGCCCTTGGCCAGATCCCTGTGATGTAAAAAAAAAAAAAAAAAAAAATATATGGGCAGCCTTAAGTATTGCAGCCTTAAGTATAGCATAACAGGCAGCCTTAAGTATTGTAGAGCAGGCAGCCTTAAGTATAGCATAGCAGGCAGCCTTAAGTATTGTAGAGTAGGCAGCCTTAAGTATAGCATAGCAGGCAGCCTTAAGTATTGTAGAGTAGGCAGCCTTAAGTATAGCATAGCAGGCAGCCTTAAGTATTGTAGAGCAGGCAGCCTTAAGTATTGTAGAGTAGGCAGCCTTAAGTATAGCATAGCAGGCAGCCTTAAGTATTGTATAGCAGGCAGCCTTAAGTATAGCATAGCAGGCAGCCTTAAGTATTGTATAGCAGGCAGCCTTAAGTATTGTATAGCAGGCAGCCTTAAGTATTGTATAGCAGGCAGCCTTAAGTATTGTATCTAGCAGGCAGCCTTAAGTATAGCATAGCAGGCAGCCTTAAGTATCGTATAGCAGGCAGCCTTAAGTATAGCATAGCAGGCAGCCTTAAGTATTGTATAGCAGGCAGCCTTAAGAATCGTATAGCAGGCAGCCTTAAGTATTGTATCTAGCAGGCAGCCTTAAGTATAGCATAGCAGGCAGCCTTAAGTATTGTATCTAGCAGGCAGCCTTAAGTATAGCATAGCAGGCAGCCTTAAGTATAGCATAGCAGGCAGCCTTAAGTATTGTATAGCAGGCAGCCTTAAGTATTGTATAGCAGGCAGCAGGAAGGACTAAGTGCGAGGTGGGCGAGTTACGACTTATGGCTGACTGCTGTGTTCGATATGAGTGGCACATGAGGACTCTTATGGCGCGTGAGAGACTCCGGCAGGAAGTTTTGGCCTCATTTGTGGCTTGTGTCCCAAATGCTAAGTGATGCGTAAGGATAAGGGGTGGGGGGGGAGGGGGAGGGTTGACGAGTCGGGTGGTGATGGGGGTTGGTGGAGGGGACGTGACTGGTGGGTCGAGGGGGACAGTAGAAGGGCAGAGAGAGCCAGAAAGAGGTCAAGATGAGTTGTGTAGTGTAGGTGACGTCTGTCCTCTGCCACTGCCAACACTGACCTTGAGTTGTGGTGGAGTGGTGGTGAAGTGATGCCTGAGTGGTAGTAGAATAGTAGTGGAGTGCTGGTAACAGAGTGATGGGGTAGTAGTAGAGTGGTGGGGGAGTGGTGGAGTGATAGTGAAGTGGTGGTTGAGTGGTGGTGGAGTGGTGGTGAGTGGTAGTGGAGTGGTGGGGAAGTGGTGGTGCAGTGGTAGAAGAGTAGTGGGGAAGTGGTGATGCAGTGGTAGTGGAGTGGTGGTGGAGTGGTGGTGGAGTGGTAGTGGAGTGGTGAGTTTAATTATCACTTGCAACTTAATATAACCTCAGTATCAATGACTACTTTACGTCGATATTTTTCATGTTTCTTTTATAATCTACAAATATGCACTAGAAAAGTCGTGATATATTAGTGGTTTCTGGTGTTATTTATCCACTACTCTACCCATAACAAGGATGACGCAATAGTAATTAGACCCGAGTTACCTGCCCTAGTAATGTTTTCATGTGATATAGGGACGTAGAAGGACGCCTTGCAGTCTGCGGCCCTGACAGCATCAACACTTAGATCACAGAGCGGACTTTATACTTGATGGTGGAAATGTTAGAAACTTTGCCTCGAAATTTTACGATAGCTACAACTTTGCGGCTCATTACTTTCCTCTTCCACTTCATCATCTTCCTCCTCCTCCTCCTCCTCCTCCTCCACTTCATCATCTTCCTCCTCCTCCTCCTCCTCCTCCACTTCATCATCTTCCGCCTCCTCCTCCTCCTCCTCCTCCTCCACTTCATCATCTTCCTCCTCCTCCTCCTCCTCCTCCTCCTCTTCCTCTTCCTCTTCCTCCTCCTCCTCCTCCTCCTCCTCTTCCTCTTCTTCCTCCTCCTCCTCCTCCTCCTCCTCCTCCTCCTCCTCCTCTTTTTCTTCCTCCTGATTATCTACTTATTGACTTTTTTTGTCTCGCTTGCGTTTAAATAATCTCTCTCTCTCTCTCTCCTCTCTCTCTCTCTCTCTCTCTCTCTCCCCTCCCCCTCTCTCTCTCTCTCTCTCTCTCTCTCTCTCTCTCTCTCTCTCTCTTCTCTCTCTCTCTCTCTCTTCTTCTCTCCCCTCTCTCTCTCTCTCTCTCTCTCCCCTCTCTCTCTCTCTCTCTCTTTCATACATCAGAGACACTTCGAAACAATTGAA
>JACEEZ010019699.1:217500-222500 GCA_016584305.1 Chionoecetes opilio
ATGGATAGCGTAGAGATTTGCAGAGAGTACAGATGGTTTAGCGAGAATAGATAGTAGCGATGACAGAATAAGACAAACAACGGTCACTTAATCTCATAGACTCAACAAATAACGAAACACATCGAGAGAGAGAGAGAGAGAGAGAGGAGAGAGAGAGAGAGAGAGAGAGAGAGAGAGAGAGAGAGAGAGAGAGAGAGAGAGAGAGAGAGAGAGAGAGAGAGAGAGATATGACTCAGAAAACTTTTATGTAATTTTTTTTCGTTTCTTAACCGTTGAATAATTTCGGCTTAGCATAAAATTTTACTTTTTAATGACTAGGGTCCAGTGTATAGCCTCTTTATCTCCTGAACCACGCACACACGCACAACACACACACACACACACGCACACGCACACGCACACGCACACACACGCACACACGCGCACACACACACACACACGCACACGCACGCACACACGCCCCACCACACACACACACACACACACACACACACACACACCACACACAACACACCACACACACACACACACACCACACACACACACACACACCACACACAGCACACCACACAACCACGCACCACACACACGCACACACACACCACACACACACGCAACACACACATCCACACACACATACACGCACACACACACACACACGCACACGCACATCACATACAACCCCACACACACACACACACACGCACACGCACATACACGCACACGCACACACACACACACACACACGCACACACGCGCGCACACACACACACACACACACACACACACACACACACACACGATATATGCCCCTTCAGTTTGCAACGTGAAATGAAATATTGGTATATTTTTAAATCAAAATTGGAACCGGAAATAGAAAAAAGTACAAAATTCTTGAAAAAAGTCATATAGCCTACCATCAGAATCTGGTGTATAAAAAGAAAAAAAGAAAAATATGAAGGATAAAAAGAATATCAGGAAAGCAATTTAATTATTCACTTTCAAAATTGGAACCGAAAATAGAAAGAAGTGCAAAATACTTGAAGAAAAGTCATGTATCATCAGAATCTGGCGTATAAAAACAAAAAAAATATAATCTGGCGTATAAAAAACAAAAGGTAAAAATATGAAGGAAAAAAGGAATATCAGGCAAAAAAGTTAATTACTCACTGTATCAAAATTGGAACCGAAAATAGAAAAAGTGCAAAATAATTGAAAAAAAGTCATGTACCATCAGAATCTGGCGTACAAAAAAAAAAAAAAAAAATATGAAGGAAAAAAAGAATATCAGGAAAACAATTTAATTACTCACTTTCAAAATTGGAACCGAAAATAGAAAAAAGTGCAAAATACTTGGAAAAAAGTCATGTACCATCAGAAGCTGGCGTACTAAAACAAAAAAATTACAATATGAAGGAAAAAAAGAATATCAGGAAAACAATTTAATTACTCACTTTCAAAATTGGAACCGAAAATAGAAAAAAGTGCAAAATACTTGGAAAAAAGTCATGTACCATCAGAAGCTGGCGTACTAAAACAAAAAAATTACAATATGAAGGAAAAAAAGAATATCGGGAAAAAAAGTTATTTACTCACTGTATCAAAATTGGAACCGAAAATAGAAAAAGTGCAAAATACTTGAAAAAAAGTCATAAACCATTATAATTTGACGCATATATAAACAAAAACACCAAAAAATATGAAGGAAAAAATTAATATCAGGCAAAAAAGTTAATTACTCACTGTATCAAAATTGGAACCGAAAATTGAAAAATGAGCAAAATTCTGGAAAAAAAGTCATATACCATTATAATTTGACGCATATATAAACAAAAACACAAAAAAATATGAAGAAAAAAAGTAATATCAGGAAAAAAGTTAATTACCCACTGTATCAAAATTGTTGGAACCGAAAATTGAAAAATGAGCAAAATTCTGGAAAAAAGTCATATACCATTATAATCTGACGCATATATAAACAAAAACACAAAAATATAAAAGGAAAAAATTAATATCAGAAAAAATAATTAAATTACTCACTGTATCAAAAATAACTTAAAATGTGTCTATACATTGGCGGCCTCAATCTCCTTTTCTGCTTTTATATTCCTCTTCCCATGTATCCCTCTTTTAAACCACCATTCTAAACCCTCGCTTCCATTACCCACACTTTTCTTCATATTCCTTATTTTCTCACCTATCTTATGTAAACTTTCCATATATTCCTTTCCATCTGTTTTCTTCCTTCCCTTAAAAACTTAATCACCCCTTCTCTACAATTTTATATCCCATAACTATCCACCTTTTTTACAGTACAATGCTAAGTCCCCTAATTTTTATGGCACTCCTTATTTTAATCCTCAAATGAATATCCTTTTATTTATCCACCATGACGCCTTGATAATCCTTTCCCTCAATCTGCCTCTATTCTATCTACCAATATGTGTACCTCTATCTACCTCTTATCTACCACTGTTCTATCTACCTATATGTGTACCTCTATCTATCTCCTCTACCTATCTATCTCTACCTATCTTATGTTCTTATCTATCCCTCTCACATTCTTCCATATTACTCTCCTTCACCCGTCCTCCTCCCTTCCCTATCCCTCTGTCCATCCGTCCTTCGTGTCCTCAGAGGCTAACTATTATATAAACACATGGAGACTTTTCTTTTAGTGTTAAGTGGATGAAAGTTGCGCTGCTAAGTCCCTGGCGGCCTGTCCACCACCTTTTAAAACTTGCTCAATTGCATTTTGGTTTATTTTCTGTCTTGCCACTTCATTAATTTCCTACTACTTCTTACTCCCCTACTACTAATGTCTTCTTACTCCACTACTGCTAATGTCTTCTTACTCCACTACTGCTAATGTCTTCTTACTCCACTACTGCAATGTCTTCTTACTCCACTACTGCTAATGTCTTCTTACTCCACTACTGCTAATGTCTTCTTACTCCTCTACTGCTAGTGTCTTCTTACTCCACTACTGCTAATGTCTTCTTACTCCTCTACTGCTAATGTCTTCTTACTCCACTACTGCTAATGTCTTCTTACTCCACTACTGCTAATGTCTTCTTACTCCACTACTACTAATGTCTTCTTACTCCTCTACTGCTAATGTCTTCTTACTCCTCTACTGCTAGTGTCTTCTTACTCCTCTACTGCTAATGTCTTCTTACTCCTCTACTACTAATGTCTTCTTACTCCACTACTACTAATGTCTTCTTACTCCACTACTGCTAATGTCTTCTTACTCCACTACTACTAATGTCTTCTTACTCCACTACTGCTAATGTCTTCTTACTCCACTACTGCTAATGTCTTCTTACTCCACTACTACTAATGTCTTCTTACTCCACTACTGCTAATGTCTTCTTACTCCACTACTGCTAATGTCTTCTTACTCCACTACTGCTAATGTCTTCTTACTCCACTACTACTAATGTCTTCTTACTCCACTACTACTAATGTCTTCTTACTCCACTACTGCTAATGTCTTCTTACTCCACTACTGCTAATGTCTTCTTACTCCACTACTGCTAATGTCTTCTTACTCCACTACTGCTAATGTCTTCTTACTCCACTACTACTAATGTCTTCTTACTCCACTACTGCTAATGTCTTCTTACTCCCCTACTGCTAATGTCTTCTTACTCCTCTACTGCTAAGTTCTTCTTACTCCACTACTGCTAATGTCTTCTTACTCCCCTACTACTAATGTCTTCTTACTCCACTACTGCTAATGTCTTCTTACTCCACTACTGCTAATGTCTTCTTACTCCATCTACTGCTAATGTCTTCTTACTCACCCTTACTCCCTTGCGTCTCCCTCGTCTTCTTCCTCCTACTACTACTTTCCTTATTCAGTCTCCTCTTCGTTCTCCTCTTTATAGTCTTCCTTGTCTTCATTGGCCTATGTATTTTCTTCTTTATCTTTCTCTTAATACTTCTCTTGTTATTCTCCTCCTCTTCTTCATTGCATTTAATTTGCTGTTTTGTGTTCCTCTCCTTCATTCATTCCTTCATTCCTTCATTCTTCTTGAGTCAGTAGAATATGCCCCGTTTTCTGTGCAGATATTTCCCTCACTGTCAAAAAATTTCATAAGTATTTTTTTCTTCTTCACAAATGATAATCTATACTTTTCCATAAGCGATTTGTATAGTTGGGAGGGAGGGAGGGATAGGTAGGGAGAGTTCTCTTTCTTAGAATTCTTGTCTTCGCACCAATAAAGAAGGTTTGCAGTGGATGCTTTGAACCAAAAACTGATGTCATTACGAGTCAATTCTATTCGTGTTTGGACATGTGTGACATACATCCTACGTCTTCTTTTTTAATTACATTTTCTCTTTAACCTCCTCTTCCTCCTCCTTCTTCTAGTTCTCCTCCTCCTCCTCCTCTCCTCCTCTTTCTAGTTATCCTCCTCCTCCTCCTTCTAGTTATCCTCCTCCTCCTCCTCTCCTTTAGTTATCTTTCTCCTCCTCCTTCTAGTTATCCTCCTCCTCTCCTCCTTCTCGTCTCTTCCTCCTCCTCCTTCCCTTTCTCTCCTCCTTCTATCCTCCTCCTCTCCTCCTCCTCCTCTCCTCCTCCTCCTTCTCCTCCTCCTTCTAGTTCTCCTCCTCCTCCTCCTCCTCCTTCTAGTCCTCCTCCTTCTCCTCCTTTTTATAGTTCTTCTTCTCCCCCTCCTCCTCCTCCTCGTCTTCCAGATTCTGGGAACGAGAAAAGGACAGAAAAATGGTGGCTTGCCTTGTCGTTTTGTTAAGATTTCTTGGCCAACCAGACAGAATATACGAAGATCGTTATATATTCGGCCTCGCCTCCTTTTTTATTGCGCTCTCTCTCTCTCTCTCTCTCTCTCTCTCTCTCTCTCTCTCTCTCTCTCTCTCTCTCTCTCTCTCTCTCTCTCTCTCTCTCTCTCTCTCTCTCTCTCTCTCTCTCTTCTCAGGTCAATGCTTCGGGTGCCTCGCCTTAATTTTGTTTTATTCTGCGGTTTTTTTTTATC
>JACEEZ010019699.1:232500-237500 GCA_016584305.1 Chionoecetes opilio
TTGGCAGTTTCTTTATGAGTGTGTGACGATATTCTAGGCAGTTTCTTTATGAGTGTGACGATATTCTAGGCAGTTTCTTTATGAGTGTGATATAGTTTTTTGCTAGGCAGTTTCTTTATGAGTGTGACGATATTATAGGCAGTTTCTTTATGAGTGTGACGATAGCTTCTTAGAGTGTGACGATTTCTGCAGTTTTTTATGAGTGTGACGATAGGCAGTTTCTTTATGAGTGTGACGATATTATAGGCAGTTTCTTTATGAGTGTGATGATATTATAGGCAGTTTCTTTATGAGTGTGACGATATTATAGGCAGTTTCTTTATGAGTGTGACGATATTATAGGCAGTTTCTTTATGAGTGTGACGATATTCTTGTTTAGTACGTGTTCTTCGCCGCCGTTTTTCCACACAACATCGCTCACACTGCAACATTTTACCTCGTACACGTTCCATATTTTGCCCTGAAGCCATACCAATACGTCACAAATCCCGCCACTCCTTCCATATGTGTATAGAGTTAACTGGATTCGGTTTTATTTATTCGTAACTTTGTGTTCCATTTTGAGTCCATGTGTATGTATCGACTTTACATTTTATTTATTATATATTTTTGCTGTATGTCATATTTTACAACTTTTTTTTTATAGCGGTGTGTCACATTTCAGTAGTCTTCTAGTTTTTGCGTCACATTTACATCTTACCACTTTTTGTATAGCAGTGTCACATTTCAGTAGTCTTCCAGTTTTGAGTCATATTTAGGCTACATCCTACCACTTTTTTTTATAGCAGTGTCACATTTCAGTAGTCTTCCAGTTTTTGCGTCACATTTACATCCTACCACTTTTTTTATAGCGGTGTCACATTTCAGTAGTCTTCCAGTTTTGTGTCATATTTAGGCTACATCCTACCACTTTTTTTTATAGCAGTCTCACATTTCAGTAGTCTCCCAGTTTTTGCGTCACATTTACATCCTACCACTTTTTTTATAGCGGTGTCACATTTCAGTAGTCTTCCAGTTTTTGCGTCACATTTACATCCTACCACTTTTTTTATAGCGGTGTCACAATTCAGTAGTTTTTAAAGTTTTGCGTCACATTTACATCCTACCACTTTTTTTTATAGCGGTGTCACATTTCAGTAGTTTTTAAGTTTTTGCGTCACATTTACATCCTACCACTTTTTTTTATAGCGGTGTCACATTTCAGTAGTCTTCCAGTTTTGCGTCATATTTACATCCTACCACTTTTTTTATAGCGGTGTCACATTTCAGTAGTCTTCCAGTTTTTGCGTCACATTTGCATCCTACCACTTTTTTTATAGCGGTGTCACATTTCAGTAGTCTTCCAGTTTTGCGTCATATTTACATCCTACCACTTTTTTTATAGCGTTGTCACATTTCAGTAGTCTTCCAGTTTTTGCGTCACATTTGCATCCTACCACTTTTTTTATAGCGGTGTCACATTTCAGTAGTTTCCAGTTTTTGCTTCACATTTACATCCTACCACTTTTTTTATAGCGGTGTCACATTTCAGTAGTCTTCCAGTTTTTGCTTCACATTTACGTACATCCTACCACTTTTTTTCTGCACTGCATCACACCTTTCCAGTTTTGTATCACATATTACCACTTATTTTTGTATAAGTGGCGCGTCACCTTCTCACATATGACATCGTAATTTGATTTTTCTATAGGCCTCATTTCCCCCTCCCCCCTAATTGTTTCCCCCCTTTCCCCCCCATTTTTTGTTTAATCAATTCCCCCCCCTCCTAATTGTGTTTATGTCAATCCTATAATGTTTTCCCCAATGAAATCGTAATTATATTTTTCTAACGGCCTCATATTAAAATTTTTCTCGAAATTAACGTTTTCAATGTTTCCTGTCTTTCCTAATAGTTTTTATCTCTGCCCTTTAAAGTTTTTCCCCAATGACATCGCAATTTTATTTTTCTAAGGGTCTCATTTATTTCATTTCCCGAACTTAACGTTTTCACTGTTTCCTGTCGCTTCCCTAATTGTTAATATCTCTGCCCTTTAACCCCTAGAGGCCCAGAACGAAATTTCCATTGTATTTTGGCTACAATTAGACTATTTTGATTAATATATAAGCACTATTCTTTAGATATGACCTGTTTAATATCCTTGTCCACTAGCTGACTTGGTATATTAAGCTACTTTTCGTAATTTTAGGGGTAACAACTGACGATTTTATATAGCAAAGGAAAGATCTGGGCGTGAAGGGGTTAAAGTTTCCCCTAATGACATCGTAATTTGATTTTTCTAAAGGCCTCATATTATTGTTTTCCCGAATCTAGCAACGCCATTAATATTTCTAGTCTTTCTTATCTAATTGCTTTTATCTCTACCCGTTAAAACTTCCCACAATGAGAAAATATTAAGTTCTCGGTGAATATTTTAGGGCTGCGTCACCCTGCCTGCTCTGCTACTAAGGTCTGTGCAAGTGATTTTATACCAGAAATAATCCAATTGTTTCACACCCACCTGCAACTCAATTTAGGTATAAATAAAGGATGGCAGGGGAAGGGCGAGGCATTTATTATGTACCCGTGTAACTGAGTACCGTAAGCAGAGGGAGAGGGTGTGGGCCGACTTATTTATTATGTGTATCAGGCAGGAGAGAGAGAGAAGGGAGAGAAAGGAAGAAAGTTATATTTGTTCAGTATATTTGATCGAATAAGACTAGAAGGATAAATATCACCAGCAGCTTCCCTTGTGACCCTTACCTTTGTGACCTTTGCCTTGTGACCTTTGCTATGATGCCTCTTGTTATAGTGGTTATGATATTAATGATGGAACTTTGTATTCGTAGACGTCGAAGAAAAGTGTATTTTTTTTTTTACGTTAGAGCCTATAGCGCCTGTAGGCTATTATAATTATTAATGTTTGTGAGCATTAGGAGCGATGTTAAGGATTATATTTACAGATAAGTCTCACAGCAAAGGTCAACAATATTCAGCCTGTGTATATTTCTCACCTGCACCATTTGTTTCAACCGTTTCTTATCTTTTTTTCACAATTTTTTTTAACCCCTTGAGACCCAGAACGTAATTTCCATTGTAATTTGGGTACCATTAGACGATTTTCAGTGATTATAAGCAATATTTTATAGATATGACCTGTTTAGTATCCTTTTCCACTAACTATAATGGCATATTCAGTTACTTTTCGTGATTTTATGGCTAACAACGTACGATTTTTCATAGTAAAGCAAGGATCTGGGTGTGAAGGGGTTAACATCTTGTACACTCAACTAACACATCATTCCCTCTCTGCATGCCACAAGAATAAGTTTTGTAATACGTTCGTTCATAGTACACCTTCTTGAGCCCAAAGCCTACATACATTATAGTACAACTCAGACGACAGACAATTAACTAAACTCAACTAGCACATTTTCCCTCCTCCACATGCCACAATAATTAGTTTTGTAGTAAGTTCTTCTGTAGTATTGTACATTTCATTAGCATTAAGCCTACACACTTTTTTTCAACAGAACTAGAGGATAATTAAAAGGAGGCTGGATAATTTAATGGATGGGGATGAAAGGTGGATGTAGGAAGTATTAAGTAACAGGAACTACGACGTGTAAGTCTCACGGCCTCTTGTAATTTCCTTATTTTCTTATGTTCTTAACTCAGACGACAGACACTTACTCGCAACAACAACTCAAAAACTGAGTGTCATCCATTAACGGGAGGATTGTGTGTCCCTCTAATAGCTTCTCTAATAATTCTAGACTCTGATGGTGGTGGTGATGCCCTTGATAGGAATAATTTGTCACTCATGATCGTATTACCAATAATGATAGGGAGCAATATGAGAGTGCTGAAGCCACCCATCCACCTCGCTCGCCTTCCCTTGTAGTATCACGGGTTCATTACGTTTTTACATGCTGTTCCATTATGCTGAGTGGTCGTGGTGAGCCTCGCGTCCTGTCAACTCTTGTATGAATGCCATTAACCCCTTCACGCCTAGATCTTTCCTAACTTTGCTATATAAAATCGTATGTTGTTAGCCATAAAATAACTAAAAGTAACTTAAAATACCAAATGAACTAGTGGACAATTACTAAACAGGTCATATCTATAAAAACATTGCTTATATTCACTAAAAATCATCTCATGGTGGTCAAATTACAATGAAAATTACGTTCTGGGTCTCAAGGGGTTAATTGGACCAGTGTCACCCGATCGCGCATACGTCAGGGACACTCGGGTTCCTGTTGCGACTATGAGGTCAAGTGGAGCTTCGGGAGAGTATTGACCTAGGGGAAAATAGTCTACGCCAGGACAGGTTGAAGTCGTGACCCTCTACTGAGTTGATACACAGATAGATATAGATAGATAGATAGATAGATTTAGTGAACAGAGTTAGGTATATTATTTGAGTGGGTTATTTGAGTGGGTTATTTTAGGTTTATTTTAGGTTATTTGAGGTTAGTTGAGGTATGTTTTAGGTTATTTGAGGTTATTTGAGGTTTATTTGAGGTTATTTGAGGTTTATTTGAGGTTATTTTAGGTTTATTTGAGGTTATTTGAGGTTTATTTGAGGTTATTTGAGGTTATTTAAGGGTTATATTAGGTTAGTTGAGGTTATTTGAGGTTTATTTGAGGTTATTCGAGTTTTATTTTAGGTTAGTTGACGTTTATTTTACGTTATTTTAGGTTTATTTTAGGTTATTTTAGTTTTTTTTTTTTTTTTGGTAATTTGAGGTATATTCGCTTAATACATTGAATAATAATCACGTGAAGATAAGCTAACAAAAAAAATACGAACTCATACACTTACACACATAGGCACTCCATTGCATCACAGACACACTCACGTCTTCATGTTTTCATTATGTCAAGATTAATAGACATAGTATCTTATATATATACTATCTTACTACTATCAAACTATCTTATACTATCTTAACCCCTTGAGGCCCAGATCTTTCCTTTGCTATATATATTATCACCTGTTGTTAGCCATAAAATTACG
>JACEEZ010019699.1:245000-248124 GCA_016584305.1 Chionoecetes opilio
ACGCAAGGTGATTCAAAGGTGTGTTGTAGGTGTTAACAAGGCATGATTGCGTAAAGGAAGATAGTCTATTCACCATTACCCCCACCACCACCACAATCACCACCACCACCACCACCACAATCACCACCACCACCCCACCACCACCCCACCACCACCACCACCACAACCACCACCACCACCACCACCACCACCCACCACCACCACCACCACCACACCACCACCACCACCCACCACAATCACCACCACCACCACCACCACCACCACCACAATCACCACCACCACCACCACCACCACCACCACCACCACCACCACCACCACCACCACCACCACCACCACACATCCCCCCCCCCCCCCCAACCCCCCCACCACCACCACCACCACCACCACCACCACCACCACCATTCCTTTTATGAAGTGTCTATTTTCAAAACTCTGGGTATTAATTTCCATTTTTTATCCCTACGTCCTCATTTGTTTTACGTGGAATTTCCCGCTTGTGTCTGTGATGTATATATATTTTCGTTGCGATTCAAATAACAATTAACTGAAGCTGTTATGTGTATTAAACTGTGACCTTTATTTTTTCATTTAAACATTCATAAATTCATATATTTCCTGCTGTCCGTAATAACACATTAAAGTGTCCCATTAAAAGTGCATTGTGTTCAAAAAAGAATATACGTCTGAATAAAACGAATGATCAAAATGGTCGTAAAAATATCATTGGTGCAGAAAAAGAGTTATATCACAAACGTTTCTTTGAATTATAAAACGTTTCATATAGTATTGTCAAAACGTTCCGTCGAGATCTATAAATACTTGTCTATAATATCATAGTTTTAACCCCTTCACGCCCAAATCTTTCCTTTGCTATAAAAAACTGTCTGTTAGCCATAAAATTACGAAAAGTAACTGAATATACCAAATTAACTAGTGGGCAAGGATACTAAACAGGTCATATCTATAAAATATTGCTTATATTCACTAAAAATCGTTTAATGGCCTACCTAAATTACAATAGAAATTCTGCTCTGGGTCTGAAGGGGTTAAGGGTCAATACACTCGCACCTCACATACAACACCTCTTCCAACCACCTAAGCTCTCAAAGGATAAGAATAATAATAGCCTACAGACGCTTTAGGCTCCAACGTAAAAACAAAGAAAAAAATATGCCTTCTACACTGGACAGAAACTAAACACACTAACAACGAAAAAGAAATTATTTACTATCTTTTGCATCATAAACTTGGTAAGACAATTTTTTTTCAATTTCTTGGTGTGTTTTCATAGTTTTTTCTCAATAATATACCTGCCAAAATTTTAGTATAGCTTTAGTAGTAAGGTAAGGAGGTTTAAATTTTCTTGTGTTTAATTTTGAACAGAAACTAAAAAAAAACAAAAACTGTTAGTATCCTTTGCATCATAATCGTGATAAGAAACCCTTTGGTAAACTTCCTTGTATTTTTTTTCCAGTAATATACCTGCCGAAATTTCAGTAAAGCCTTTTTTTCTCAATAATATATATATAATAACCCTGTCTAAGTTTCAGTATCCAGTTTCAGTATCCTTTTTCTCAATAGTAACCTTGGCGAAATTTCAGTAAAGCCTTTTTTTCTCAAATAATAACCCGGCCGAAATTTCAGTACAGCCTCTTAATCTAAAGGAAAGTAGGTTTTATTTCTCTTGTGTAGAATTTAATATAGTTTGAGGCGGAGTGGAGGCCGGTCTTGGAATGTGTTGTGTTGCGTAGGCCTGGGTGTAGCCGGCATTCTATTGTCTAATTTTTTTAACGAGGTGAAAAATCCTAACCCTTTGTTGCTTACTGACTGATATTTGATGCCAGGAGAAGGGAATACTACGCTTCTTCTAAATGTCACCTGTATTTTATAGTTAACCATATTATCAGGTAAACATAGGCATAACTTTAAGCATGGGACCTTATGATAGAATGGAATTTTGGCCTTGTAAAAAAAATAGTTTATAGTTTCCTACAAGCCCTTCAGTGCCTCTGTACCTACCGCTCCCTCCTTCACGTTTCTCAAGAGTTACCATCGCCCCTATAGGCCTCATATTGCCCCTTTGGTGTAGGTCTAAGGCAGTGGACAATTCAAGACCAAACTCAAGACCAAACCAAGACCAAACTCAAGACCAAACCAAGTCCAAACTCAAGACCAAACCAAGTCCAAACCAAGACCAAACTCAAGACCAAACCAAGTCCAAACTCAAAACCAAACCAAGATCAAACTCAAGACCAAACCAAGATCAAACTCAAGACCAAACCAAGATCAAACCAAGACCAAACCAAGACCAAATTCAAGACCAAACTCAAAACCAAACCAAGACCAAACCAAGACCAAACTCAAGACCAAACCAAGACCAAACTCAAGACCAAACCAAGACCAAACCAAGACCAAACTCAAGACCAAACTCAAGACCAAACCAAGACCAAACTCAAGACCAAACTCAAGACCAAACCAAGTTACTCCATTCATCATTCTATTTCTTACCTCTCTCTCTCTCTCTCTCTCTCTCTCTCTCTCTCTCTCTCTCTCTCTCTCTCTCTCTCTCTCTCTCTCTCTCTCTCTCTCTCTCTCTCTCTCTCTCTCTCTCTCTCTCTCTCTTTCCAGGTGTCTCCGTCTCGTCACCAATATTCCACATCAAGACTCACCGCCTTTCCTTTTTATACTTGATCATAATTTGATTTGATGATTGTGTGTCTGTCGCCTTGAGCCAGACAGGTGTGGAATGGGATTACCTGTGTGGAGGCGCAGGTGTGTAGGCGGGTGGGAAAATGCACATGTGGAAAAGGCGGGTGGGAAAATGCGCATGTGGAAACGCGTATAGCTCTAGTATATTATTTGTTGATATTATTGTCGAGTTTGGCGTGTTAAGATCCAGGTATTTCAAGACTCAGAGCTATGTGGATAAGGAAAAAGTGGAATAAAGTGGAAGGTTAAGGTTGTGTAAAGAACTGGCAGGATTTCTCGTTTATTTCAGTAATGGATTTCATATATTCATTTCAGAAACGTTTTGTCAAAGGAGTTGTCAATTTTATTTTCCTTAGATGTAAAAATATGGAAAGCAGTTTTTGTTATACCTGTTTTCTGTAAGGGGGAGAGAAGA
>JACEEZ010019699.1:249561-291212 GCA_016584305.1 Chionoecetes opilio
TACGGCTAAATACGATCCTCACTTACCCCATTAACCTTAGTTACCGTATTTTCGGCTTATAGATGCCTTTTTCCAAAAATACCCTGAAAATACTCTGCGTCTTCAGACGAATGTGTAGGGTTAGCTTGGGTAGCTATTCAATTCAGCCTCGTATATGATGTACCTCACTACTTATCTGTTACAAGTATTTCAAATACCATAAGACATTCAAATCAACTAATCTGTCTTCACGATGTGATTTTTACTGCGGTACTGGCGGGAGCCATTCCGCCTCGGCAGATTGGCGCCAACAGCCAGGTGAGGTAAGGTTTTCTACCTCATTGATGCTCTAAAGCAGTGGTTCCCAACAGTGGTCCAGTGGACCCCTTGAGGGTCCACGAAGGCCTGGCCGGGGGTCCACGTGTAATGATCATTTTTTTTTTCTCTATTTCTTTTTCAAAATAATCAAGTATCACCTAGTAACTCGCTTGCCTTCGTTTTCTTTAATAGCTTACCAAGACTTTTCTTGAGTGACTATTTAAAAACATTTTTTGAACGAGTTATTAACAACGAACATAAATGAATTAGTTTACGAGCAAGATTTATAAGAAAAATCTTTTAAAATCACATAGCATAATTCTTTTCGACCTTATTACATGCAAAAATTGTCTTATAAAGAATGTCCTTCGTGTATTTTTTTAAACAACTAGGAAGGCAATGACGTCATTCGCGGGAACGTCTCTCATTCGTCCGTTTCCAAAACATGAAATATAAAAAAAACAAGAGTTCTGCATATATTTATAACTCAGAGTCTTTTTTAAAATAAATAACAGCCTTTTTCACCTTCTCAGAAAAGAGACCTTCTTCCAATAAGACTTATTTATCAAAATAAGTGTGAGAGATAGAGAAAGAAATGACGTCACTCTCGAGGGAACGCTTCTGATAGGATACTTTCAAGCGAGCCCGCCAAGCCAGCTAGGCTTCCTCTCGCACTGCCGCTCTCAGTAACCTCTCCACTGTCCTCTGTGCAGGTCCGTTGTGTGTCTGTCTGTGTGAATGTGTGTCTGAGAGTGAGTGAGTGAGTGTGTGTGTGTGTGTGTGTGTGTGTGTGTGTGTGTGTGTGTGTGTGTGTGTGTGTGTGTGTGAGTGAGTGACTGACTGAGTGAGTGTGTGTCTTCGAGTGTGAGTGAGTGAGTGTGTGTGTGTGTGTGTGTGTCTGTCTGTGTGAATGAGTGTGTCTGAGTTTCATCATTGTATTGTCTGAGTTAAATCATTGTATTACGACTTGTTTGATACATACAGTTTTGATCGCTGTGACCATGTCAAAAATAAAATATAATTGTACTTCGCAGATGGCTTCAACGTCCAAGAAGAGGAAGTGGAACGAAACCTACCAGCAGTATGGCTTCACCAAGTTCTCGCGGGGACGGACTGGACGCGGCTCAATGCATCCACTGCTCCACTGTGTTGGCCAACTGCTCCCTAAAACCGGCGAAGTTGTCGCACCACCAGAGCAATCTACACCCGAATATTGAGCTGACCGAGGAAGACCTTGAAGCCAAGAGGAAACGCTTTGATAAGCAAGGTACTCTGCCTACTTACGGATTCCAACCCGAATCCAAGCCTATGGTTCAAGCCAGCTTCGAAGTTGCCCTGAAGATCGCGGAGAGGAAGAAGGCGCATACGATCGGCGAAGAGCTCATCAAGCCATGCGCGGAGATCATGGTTCGCAATGTTCTCGGAGACAAGGCCAAGCGGGAGATCTCAAAGATCTCACTCTCCAACAACACCGTACGGCGGAGGATTGACGACATGGCGGCCGACGTGTGCAACCAAGTGTGCCAAGAGATCCGGGCCAGTGCATTTCGGGCAAGTCTTCAACTCGACGAGTCTACCGACATAGCGAACCAAAGTCAGCTGATCGCCTTTGTCCGCTACGAAAAGAGAAGAAGGTGAAGGAGAGTTCCTTTTCTGCGAGCTCCTGACTACCACAACGACGGCGGAGAGGTCAAGAAGCTTGTTGATTACTTTTTCGAGAAGAATGGCTGTCGTGGATGCAGTTCCAGCACATTTGCACTGATGGAGCGCCAGCCATGATCGGTGTTCGGACAGGATTCGTGACCCGCGTGAAGAGTAAGTGGCCTCACATCTCCAATTCGCACTGCTCTCTTCACCGATACGCTCTCGCTTCGAAGACGATGCCTCCTGAGTTGATGTCTGTGCTCGACTCCGTGATCAGCTCCATCAACTTCATCCGAGGGCGCGCCAAGAACCACCGGCTCTTCGATCTGATGGCACAGGAAATGGGCTCGACCCATACGAGCCTCCTCTACCACACTCAGGTTCGCTGGCTCTCGCGGGGAAAGTGCCTGGCCAGGGTCTTTGAAATGCACACGGAAGTGGAGATCTTCCTTCGCGAGATGGAAACCAGAGGAGATCATCGCCACGAAAACTACAAAAACCCGGAGTTTCTGATGAAGCTGGCGTACTTGGCAGACATTTTCGGCACCTTGAACGAGGTAAATGTCACTCTCCAGAGCCGTGAGGCGTCTGTATCGGACGTGAAGGACAAACTCGCCGGATTGGGGGCTCGAATTGCCCTCTGGATTCGGAGACTGCACCGAGGGAACGTCGCTGCCTTTCCATTGCTGGATGCCTTCCTCCTCGACAGGAGGAAGGCATCCAGCAATGGAAAGCAGCAACAGCAACAACTTGACCTCCCTGATGATTTGAAGGAGTCCATCGCTGCGCATCTCGAAAGGCTCACGAGTGAGTTCAAGCTTACTTCGACGGCGTCGAACCGGCCTACTACCCATGGTACAAAGACCCATTCGGAGCGGTCGTGGACGACGAAATGGAGGAGGCAGAGGAGCTGCTCATGCTCCGAGAATCAGCAGTGGCCAAGGCAGAATTCCGAAAGCTAAGCCTCAGCGAATTTTGGCTACAACAGCAGGACACCTATCCACGTCTTTGCAACAAGGCAGCGCAGATGTTTCTCCCGTTTCCTACGACGTACTTGTGTGAAGCAGGGTTTTCAGTGATGTTCGATCTGAAGCCAAAGAAGAGAAATCGACTTGAAATGAGTAGTGATATGAGACTCGCATGTTCTGAGACCAAACCAAACATATTAAAACTGGTCGCGGACTGCAAAGAGCAGGTCTCGCATTGAAATTGAAATTCGCGTGAGTGAGTGAGTGAGTGACTGACTGAGTGAGTGTGTGTCTTCGAGTGTGAGTGAGTGAGTGTGTGTGTGTGTGTGTGTGTGTCTGTCTGTGTAAATGAGTGTGTCTGAGTTTCATCATTGTATTGTCTGAGTTAAATCATTGTATTACGACTTGTTTGATACATACAGTTTTGATCGCTGTGACCATGTCAAAAATAAAATATATTGTTACTTCGCAGATGTCTCGCATTGAAATTGAAATTCGCGTTTTGACAAAATTGAGGCGGGGACCACGGAAAGTGCCCGAAGACCGTTAGGGGTCCACGAGCCGAATCCAGTTGGGAACCACTGCTCTAAAGGACCCTAAATTCTTCCATACCAACCTACTCAAGAAATACCATGCCGAGCTCAGGTACATTTCGCCCATGTCCTTGACGAAGTTGCCACCCTTGAAGAAGGGTGGCAACTAATCCACTAATTAGAACTAAACCAACTGGTCAACTAATAAAATATCCCCCTTGGTTGAACTCAATACCGACGATGTCTCTTCCCCCTTGCCTTTAAACTCCAGATGGCCAAACTGACTGCCTTGATAGCAAATCTGTATTGAGCCCACTCTTAACTGGAGCCAGTATGTGGAAATTGAGGAATTACTTATGGAGTTCAGTGATGCATTTTCAGATCTTCCTGGATGCACGTCCTTGGTCCACCACTACATCTCTCTTTCCACCAGCAATCGTATCCGAGCGAAGATGTATCCAGTCCCCATTCATCTTAAGCCACATTTCCAGGAAGAGGTCGATAATCTGTACGAGCAGGGTATCATCAAGTTGTCCTCGTCTCCTCACTGCTCCCCCGTCGTGATGGTCAGGAAATCTGACGGTTCCAAGAGGATGGCCATCGACTACCGTCAGCTCAACTCGGTCACCATCTTTCACGCCGAACCAGCTTGCGCGGTAGAAGAGGACCTGTACAAATTCTCGGGGACCAGGTATTTCTCAGAATATGATTTATGCAAGGCTTACTATCAGGTACCATTAAGTGAGACAGCCAAACCTTAAACAGCTTTCCCGATGCACAGAGGATTAATGGAGCTCAATTGTCTTCCATTTGGCCTAGTTACCGCCTGTGCCACCTATATCCTCCTGATGAGAATAGTCCTGTCCGGTCTGTCTAACGTGCCTTTCTATTTCGACAACATTTTCATCTACCCTACAGACTGGCCTCTACATATGAGAACCCTGAGATCTGTCCTCTTGAGACTGCACGAGCACCACCTGACTGTCAAACCAAGCAAGTGCCGGTTCGGAGTATCAACGGTGCAGTACCTGGGGTTTTAACTGGACGGCTCTAATCTCCGACCCCAACCGGACAAGATCGAGGCCCTCCTGAAAACTATTCCACCTACTACCAAGAAGAATCTCCAAAGCTTTCTAGGCTTTGTTTCTTTCTACAAAATCTATACCCCAGGCATCGGAGTACACTGCCTCTTTGTCCAGCCTCCTAAAGAAGTCTGTGAGAGAGCCTCTGAAGTGGGATGACGACCTGCTTGGGAGATTCGACCATCTGAAGCTCGCCCTCTCTTCAGAACCAGTTCTGAAACTGCCAGACTAGTACCTAACCTTCGTTATGCGGACTAACGCCTCCAACCATAGACTAGGGGCGGTAATCCTGCAGTATCATCAGAACTGCCCCCATCCTGTCGCGAATGCCAGCAGAAAACTACTGATCAGGGAACAAAGGTACTCAACCATCGAGAGGGAATGCCTGGCCATCATCTTTGGAATCCTCATATTTGACTACTACCTACGAGGTAAGGAGTTCGTTTTAGAGACTGACCACAAACCTCTAGTCTACCTGGAAAAGCTGCAGGGGAAGAACGATCGGCTGTTACGTTGGGCTTTGAGTCTACAAACTTGCAGATTTAGGGTTGTACACATAGCCAGCAAAGACAACCTTGGTGCCGACCTTTTGAGTAGGGCACCCTTGTAATTTAGTTGTTGTGCATTTTCCCTTCGATATCACCATGTTACCTGTCTTAATCTCTTCCTTTAGGGTTCGGTTCATATCTGACTGCTGGGAACCTACTTTCAGTAGGTTCATGTTATGGGGCCATGTGAGTGCAATCACCTCGACGACTCAACCCTCGTTATCCTCACGCCACTGTTTTGCTGCCTCACTGCCTGGTGTTCGACCCTGGCTACTCTGGCGTCACATCACCGGAGTGAGGTAGTTCGGTACTCCACTTCTGCCTTCCCCCCCACCAATCATTCTTCTACCCAACGTCATGAGGAAGCGTGGCCGGACAGTTTGCCTACGGACAGTTTGCCTACGGACAATTTGCCTACGGACAATTTGCCTACCGGACAGTTTGCCTACGGACAGTTTGCCTACCGGACATTTTGCCTACCGGACAATTTGCCTACCGGACAATTTGCCTACCGGACAATTTGCCTACGGACACTTTGTCTACGGACACTTTGCCTCAGTGTTTCCACAGGAAAAATTTTCTTTACCTTGGACACTCAGGACAGTTATAGTGATAACCCTACCGTAGATAACAGTATAGTCGCCAGCTGCAATAATGTCGCCAGGCGCCAAATATTACGAATTATAGCATCACTACTGATGTGTATGTGCCACTGAAGATGATACACAGCAGTTCATATCGGTGACAGGACAACTCATACCGCGGACAATTCATACCGGACAATTCATATCATGCTAATTCATACCCAGGAAAATTCGTCTCAAAATAACGTCTCATATATACTTTTTTTGGGCATGAATTTTTTTTTTTTTTTTGCCTATAATTTTTTCAAAACTTGTATAATTATGATAGAATAAGCTCGTCCATATGTTAATTGGGGGTTTGAGGGCAGACTGCTGAAAATTGAAAAAAATCGGTTTAATAAAATTTTTGAATGACTATTATTAAAAAACTAAGCTTCATTGGGGATTGCAAATGGTTGCATTTAGACGGCATTAGTGTGGACTTTATTCAATTAGTGCCCGGTATGGGTATGTCAAAAAGTATGAGAGCGGTAACTCTTACAATTTGTAAAGTAGAAGTGCGGAAGTTATTCTAAAGCTTTATCTGGCTCTAGTCTGGCCTCACCTAGACTATGCAGTTCAGTTTTGGTCTCCATATTACAGGATGGATATAGTGTTGTTAGAAAAAGTGCAGAGAAGGATGACCAAAATGATACAAAGGATGCATAACTTTAGTTATGAGAGGAGATTGAAGTTATCAAAATTACACTCACTCGAGAGACGCAGAGTAAGGGCGATCTGATAGAAGTTTTTAAGTGGATAAAGGGATTTAATAAAGGAGAGGTAGGCAAAGTTCTTACGGCTTTTAACCAGGGTAGAACAAGAAGTAACGAATTCAAGCTGGAAAAGCGTAGATTTAGAAAGGAAATAGGGAAAAACTGGTTCACAAATAGGGTGGTGGATGAATGGAATGGTCTCAGTAGACAGGTAGTTAGTGCTGAGTTATTGGGGAGCTTTAAAGGGGAGCTGGATAAGTTCATGGATGGGGATGAAAGGTGGATGTAGGTAGTGTTAGGTGACAGGAACTACCACGTGTAGGCCTCGCGGCCTCTTGTAGCTTCCTTATTTTCTTATGTTCTTATGTTCTTATCTATTTTACACTTTGTTACCCTCTATCTCAGTTAATTATCGACGGAGAGTTTTCATTTTTACTGGTGATATCATTGACGTTATCCACTATATATGTGCACAGAACGAGCTCTGAGTGGGCCTTGGTTTGAATTTTTTTTTTTTTTTTTTTTCTTTTTTCGCATTCTCATGGTCTACCCATTCACGCACCAAGAATGATAGAGACTTGAATTACGCTATACTTTTAGAAAGTAATGATATCTACCTCAAATATTAACCATTTGAAGAATGCAATGAAAAATGTGCTCTCTATAATTGTTCAAATATGAGCTTAAAATAACTTTTTTAGAAGATTTTCAAAGTCTTCCCGTTTCAAAAGGGAGGTTCATTCAGGCATGCAATTCACTCTGTATTGTGTAGAATCTAATGCTGCTTGCTATTAGAGTGCCAAAAAAAAATCTCTATTTTCTTGCAAATAATATTTTGGGGGGGATTGCAATTATTACCCATATTTAAGTCACTAACACTCAGACTAATTAAGATACGGCAATGAAATTCCGCTCTCTATCGCACTATACTACTGTCTAGAAGCTGTATAGGTTTCATATATATAGAGTTAAAATTGTTAAAAGTACAATGCTATAAATATGTACTTTTATATGGAAGAACTCATGCAAAGATACCTTTTACAGCACTATTTTTCCAATTCTAAGCTTCATTGAGCAACAACTATCTTGGCTGAAATAGTGCACGATTGATGTCAGTTTAATAAGAAGAATTTTGAATGGGACAAAAATAAATGTTTTCTACAAATTTAATCACTCATATCTTTCTTGTTTATTATAAAAAACAGATACTATTGGGTGGCTGGGCTTATTACTGTCCCCATTATATAGATTAAAAAGAAAAATGAAATGCAACGATTTTGAAAATTTGTGAAAACAATTATCGAAAGGCCATTTTTAAGCTTTTGTAACACAACCATAAAATTAATTTAACAATAATCTATCTATTTTATACGTACAATTATATGCATTCTAAAAAGAAAATATTCAATTTTGTATTCAGGGAAAATATTCACGAAATAAAAGCCTTGACTTATTGTCGCAGGCAACAATTGAATATAGTATTTTTTGGGGGTAAAATGGACTGCAATTATTACCGCTATTTAAGTCACTAAGACTCCAAGACTAATAAAGATAAAGCAATGAAATCTTATCTCCAATCACACTATACTCTTGTCTATATGCTGTTACATTTTCATGTAAATATACTAAATACTGTTAAGATTATAATGCTCTAAATATGGACTTTTTCACGGAACAAATCATGCAAAGGCACATTTTGAAGCACTATTATTCCAAAACTAAGCTTCATTGAGAAACGGTATATATTTTTTATAGATGATAGAGAAACTATCTCTACTGACAATGTGCGCGAATGATGTCAATTTAAAGAAAAAGAATTTTGTAGGGGACAATAATTTTTTTCGTCATATTTAAACACTCATATCTTTTTTGTTTATTATCATTAAAAGTTTACGTTGGGTGGCTGGGCTTAGAACAACCGTTAGTATATATTCTAAAATGAAATATGAAATCAAACGATTTTGAACAAATAAATCAAAATGTCATGTTTAAAGTAATCGTCCAGACCATTTCATCATTCCTGATTTAATGCAATCAAATCATAGCCATTAACGAGTATATCAACAATACGTCGTCACTTTTTGCATCCAGTCAGCCGTTTTTATATAATCCGCAATCAAAATCTGCAAATTCCCCGAGTTCTCAAAACACTCCTCAAGGTTTGCAGATGTTGCCCCCAGGCCCGGTGACGTAGCAAAAGGCAGCGCTCTCCCCGCGCGCAGATTCAGAAGGATGTAAACACAGGAGATATATATAGTACTTGAAGATTTTTTTGGGTTTCTGATAGATTTATTTTGCGATGTGGCATGTACTTGCATCCTGTGAGGGTGCAGCGTGGGGGCTGTGCCTTTCCCAAGAGCTTAGCACCCATTTGCAAACTGTGGGGCGACGATATATGTGTGCAGATGTGTGCAGCGGCGGGAAGCGGCGGGGAGCGGCGGGTAGTAGCAAGGCCACCGAGATGAGAGGGCTGCAGTACCCTGGCTACTACCAGCCGCTCCCCATCGCTCCAAAGATCTGCACACATATATCGTCGCCGTGTGGGTTGTGAATGGGTGCTAAGCTCTCGAGAAGGGCTAAGCTTTCTTGCTGTGCCCATGCAGGATGCAAGTATGTGCCGTGTCGCACAAAAAATATACCAGAAGCACCCGGGATTCTAAGGGTACTGTATTTTTCTCTGAGTCTCCGTGTGTCTGTGTCGGGCGGGGCTGGGAGGCTTACCTCTTGTGACGTCGCCAGCAAGTTTCGCGCCACGGCTGGAATGTGGCTGTTGTTTTTCCCGCGCTTTATACAAAAGTCATGTTTTTAGGGAAATAAGGCGTGAAAATGAATAATTTTTTGTGGATTAGGTATTTTGAATGACCATTCAACATAATTATGCAAAGAAAAAATGGGTCTGGACGATTACTTTAAGCTTTTGTAACACAACCATAAAATTCATTTAACAATAATCTACCTATTCCATACGTGTAACATTATGCATTCTACAGAATTCAACATTCAATTTTGTATTCAAGGAAAATGTGAATGAGATATCAGCCTTGAGTTATTGCCGCAGGCACAATTTTAAGACAAAAAATACTACTCTTTGAAAGACTCTATCTCAAAAACCCAAAATGGTAGAAAGAGTCACAAGGTGCCATTTAAGCCGGAATAGGTCATTCTTTTTATGATTAGAGCCATTAATATTTTTGTCGTTAAATTTCGTTCTAATAGGTGAAAATAGGGCAAATTTGCTTGATTTTGCAACATTTTTGGATGTAACTCCGAAACATGTTGACCGATGTTTATCATATTCATAACAACGACGCAATAGCAGTTCCCTCACAACATAGCCAAAAATCAGCCTAATCCAAAAAAAATAAGTCACTCAAACACACTTGTGAAAGTTTGGGGATTACATGTCAATATTCGAAGTTATAAGAGGGGTAAGACTATACAAAGTCTCGAAGATCTTTTTCTTGACAGGATGTCGCTGGACTTCAATTACACATCCTTTTTAATAGCATTTCCACACTTAGGAAAAAGTTTAAAATATTTATTTAAATACCCCAATTCAACTCCTAAGTGAGAAAAATATTCATTTTCAGAAATCATTCATAGGTACAAAGTAACCTTTTTTTGATATTCTCTATCTCGATAACCAATCGTTGTTGAGCGACCCCATTAGTGATTCTTAGACCTTTAAACTATTCGCTCGGCACCTGTAATGTAAATTTTTTTGACTTTTTATAACTCTAAAAATTTCAACTGATTTTAATAAAATATACTCATATGACGTAATAGTATAATATCTCTAACATATGAAAATATCTGACTGATCTGACATATAGCAAGGGTGCACGAGTCATTCAAAAAAATAATTTTGATTTTTGACATCTATTACCCTTAATATTTGTCGGATAAATTTGATTTTTTACAAGAGTATAGATATTGTACTCATACGCCATCTGTGTGAATTTTATTACATCTGGATAAAAACTATAAAAATCGCTAATTGTTTCCTAGTTTTAAATTTTTTTTCTCATCCCCCACAAAAAGTTTCGTCACTACATTCCCGACAATATAGCATAATTTCTATAGTTAATTTGCATTGTTTTTTTTTTATATATATAATTTTTTTGCTATTTAAAAAAAAAAAAAAAAAAAAATTCTATAAAAAAGAATTAAACCCAAAAATCTATAAAAAATATTCTATATAGTCGAGCACGAACTAACGAAACTTTATGTGGGTGATAATGAAAAATAATTAAAAATTGTAGAAAATATTAGCGATTTTTACAATTTTTATCCAAATTTAATTTAATTTTTACAGATTGGGTATTAGTACAGTACCCATCATGTACTACAAAATCAAACAGATCCGACAAATATGAAGGGTGCTGGATCAAGTTTTTTGAAAATACTATAGATACAAAAGAAATCATACGCATTAAATTTATAGACTTTAAAAAAAAAAAAAAATGGTGTGCCTTTAGTTTAAAAATCAGGCAATTAGTTTACCAGATACAGGCCAAAAAGTATTATAAATCTGGCATTATATTTTACATGAATACCCCAAAAGTGGCATTTTCCATAGAGATACAAAAAACATTCCGATATCAAAATTATAGATCATAAAAAATCTATAAATAGTCTTCTATAAGTTTTATTGAGAGGCAAACGGTTTAACAGATACAACCAAAAATTATGATTCCTAATATGTCATAATTTCCATTATATGCCCCCAAAGGACCATTTGCATTATAGATACAAAAAAAAAGATATAGATCAAAATTATAGATCATAAAAAAAATCTATAAATAGTATTCTATTAGTTTAAAAATCTGCCAAACAACAGTTTAGCAGACACAACCCAAAAAGTATTATTCATAAGGCATAATATTTTACATTATTCCCAAAAAAGTGGCATTTTCCTTATAGATACAGAAAAAAAACCCGATATTAAAATTATAGATCATAAAAAACGCTAGAAATAGTTCTCTATAAGTTTTATAATTAGGCAAAAAGTTTACAAGATAAAATTCAAAACAATTATACCTAAGGCGTAATGTTTCACATTAAGCCTCAAAAGTGGCATTTTCTTTATAGATACAATAAAAATTATTGACATTAAAAGTGTAGATCATAAAAATATCTATAATTAGATTTCAATACGTTTTACAATCAGACAAACGTTTTACCAGACACAACCCAAAAACTAATATTCAAAAGGTGAAATATTTAAATTATACAAAAAATTGTGGCATTTCTCTCCCTCTCATATTTCTCTAAATGTTTCTCTTTCTCTATAGTCCATTTGATATACCTTAAGCCGAAAAATTAAATCGAACGAATTTGAAAAATTTTGAAAAAAAATATAAGGCCATTTTTAAGCTATTCTAACAGAACAATAAAAGTAATTCAACTATAATATACCTCTCTCATACGTAAAACTATATGCAGTCTACAGAAAACACCATTCAATTTAATTTTCAAGGGGAAATTGAAAAAAATATAAGCCTTGATATTTGACCGCAGGCACTATTTGAATATAGAAAGCCCTATGACCAATATTTAAGTCACTAGCACTCAAAGATGAATAAAGATACAGCATTGCCATTTCTTCTCCTTGCACAATATACTACTATTGAGTAGCTGTTAGAGTTTCAAGGGTTTATAATAAAAACTCTTAGAATTACAATATACCAAATATGGGCATATAGACGAATTTTTTTCTTCAAAGTTTATGCATTCATATATATATATATATATTTTAATTTTTTTTACACTCAAATAGCAAGCAGCATTGGATTCTACACAATATAGAGTGAATTGCATGCCTGAATGAACCTCCCTTTTGAAACGGGAAGACTTTGAAAATCTTCTAAAAAAGTTATTTTAAGCTCATATTTGAACAATTATAGTGAGCACATTTTTCATTGCATTCTTCAAATGGTTAATATTTGAGGTAGATATCATTACTTTCTAAAAGTATAGCGTAATTCAAGTCTCTATCATTCTTGGTGCGTGAATGGGTAGACCATGAGAATGCGAAAAAAAGAAAGAAAAAAATTCATTTTTCAAACCAAGGCCCACTCAGAGCTCGTTCTGTGCACATATATAGTGGATAACGTCAATGATATCACCAGTAAAAATGAACACTCTCCGTCCATAATTAACTGAGATAGAGGGTAACAAAGTGTAAAATAGATACAAATTGTAAGAGTTACCGCTCTCATACTTTTTGACATACCCATACCGGGCACTAATTGAATAAAGTCCACACTAATGCCGTCTAAATGCAACCATTTGCAATCCCCAATGAAGCTTAGTTTTTTAATAGTAGTCATTCAAAAATTTTATTAAACCGAAATTTTTCAATTTTCAGCAGTCTGCCCTCAAACCCCCAATTAACATATGGACAAGCTTATTCTATCATAATTATACAAGTTTTAAAATAATTATAGGCAAAAAAAAAAAAAAAAATTCATGCCCAAAAAAAGTATATATGAGACGTTATTTTGAGACGAATTTTCCGGGGTATGAATTAGCATGATATGAATTGTCCGGTATGAATTGTCCGCAGTATGAGTTGTCCTGTCACCGATATGAGCTACTGTGTATCATCTTCAGTGGCACATACACATCAGTAGTGATGCTATAATTTGTAATATTTGGCGCCTGGCGACATTATTGCAGCTTGCGACTATACTGTTATCTACGGTAGGGTTATCACTATAACTGTCCTGAGTGTCCAAGGTAAAGAAAATTTTTCCTGTGGAAACACTGAGGCAAAGTGTCCGTAGGCAAAGTGTCCGTAGGCAAATTGTCCGGTAGGCAAATTGTCCGGTAGGCAAAATGTCCGGTAGGCAAACTGAACGTAGGCAAACTGTCCGGTAGGCAAATTGTCCGTAGGCAAACTGTCCGTAGGCAAACTGTCCGGGTACCATGAGGAAGAGGTAAAAGCAGTTGTTAGACAGACAGCAGGTAGGCTGAGCTAGCCCTCGCCAGGCTAACACACCCTGCCTACACATCTTCTGTTTGCTGCTAGCTCTCACCTCGGGAGTTCATGAACCTTGGGAAAGCCAGGACTGCCCATCACCCCTCTACTGCTGCGGTCTGGCATGCCGCTACTCCTGTCTCAACAGAATCGGAGCACGGGATCATCTTCAGTTGACCACTCTCTAACTACACCTGTTCTGTAAGGATACTGCTTTATCTGCAATATATGGGGAGTTTTGTTCCTCTTTTGTTTTAATGAAGCCTTCCTTAGTTTTTCCGGCAGAAAAGTCCTGGTGCTGGAGCTGCGTGACGGTACTCCACCCTCCAGCCTTTACAATAGGTAATATCAGGCACCATGTAGTGCCTGAATCTAATAAATCTTGCTATGAATAAGTTTGCTATTGGTTCTCTGTGAAGGATTACATTACTGTAATATTCTGCTTATGACTGTTAGAATGGTGCCTCCAGTGTCTGCAACCCATCTGTAGGAGGCACGAGCTAAAACTAACTTGCAAGTGGCCCTGCAACATGTTCCTGGGGTCAAAACCAGTTATAGGTGTCTGGCTTCCCTGTCCTTGCCATGCAATGAAAAGTTTTAGAGAAGTTGCTACTTGGTAGCAACCTCTCGGCATGTATGTGATGCATTCCAGGCTCTTTGGTCTGTTGTGAGCACAGGTTATTGAGCACTGGTTCAGCATATGCCATTGCTGCAAGTATAGCATGAAGTACATTAAGCTTGAATGGCACAATGAATCAGAAAAGTTCACGTCAAAGACACAGTAAAACTTTACCCATCTGGAAAGCTCAAGCAACCAGATTTTGCTTGAAGAGAAAATAAATAAATAAAACTGTGTTTTAAATCATGAAAATGTTTTAATCGGCACCAGGCAAGCAGCGAGTCCCCTGGACTCAATGTAGTTAAGTTTTCCAACACTGGTGACGCTGTGTTTGCCCCCTGCCATTTGCATTAACAAATGTAATCATTTGCTCTACGCCATTTATATGAACAAACGTAATAGTTTGCTCCCCGCCATTTGTATGAAAAAACGTAGTAGCTAAACTGGGTGTTTTTGCCAGCATTTTCATATTGCTTCCT
This sequence comes from Chionoecetes opilio, assembly GCA_016584305.1. Taxonomy (NCBI): domain Eukaryota; kingdom Metazoa; phylum Arthropoda; class Malacostraca; order Decapoda; family Majidae; genus Chionoecetes; species Chionoecetes opilio. The sequence continues at coordinate 264,053 of JACEEZ010019699.1, forward strand.
TAATCGTAAGCCATGTCTAAGGTAAAGCTAGCCATATGTAAATGTGTCGCGTTAACACTAAAGCAGAAAACTTACAGTAAAACCCTTATAACTCGGCATTGTATAACTCGGAATTTGATATAACCCGGCAAGGCAAAGACAGGCTCTCACTTGAGGGCTGTGATGGTTGGCCCTCGCCCGTGGTGGCGCAGGCAGGATTTTTATAGTGACGCCTGTGATTAGAGGCTCATGCCGCCCCCTGTGTCCTCCGATGCACTCGCAGTCGAAGGTAGAGTTAATGGACAGGGCATGTGGGTGTTCTTAGGCCATTCGATGGTGCAGAAAGATTTTAAGTGGATTTATGGGTCTCATTCGGGATCGAACTCGGGTCTTCGAGAACGCCACCCGGTGATGCTAACCACTATACTACCGCCTCCCCTAAACTGCATCTCATGGTTTTCACTCGGTATATTATGCCCTCACAACCTCTTGTGTGAACATGTAAACAGAAAGTCGGCAAAAAATAATGAATCTTGGCATATTGCTGTTATAATTGCATCTCTTTGCTTACACAAGGCATATCCTCAGTCGCATAAAGTCGTGTTTTTGTCCTTTTGACCTTTTCCTGCAGGCTCAGGCTCTTCAATTTCATTCCCTTCCTGCTGGAGACACCCTTGCGTGATGGAGCTGACATCTTGAAATACAGTACTGTATGATGTACGTACAGGGAGGTCCCGTTATACGAGCATTCGTTATACGAGAATCCGATGATACGAGATGTGTAAATTAGGGTCTATTTTCAATATACGAGATCAAAAATCCAATGATACGACATTCAAACTGGGGTGAGTAAAATTATCAAGTTAAAAATGCGCGCCCTACCACTCCCGGGCTGGACAAAAGGGGATTTGGTTGACTCCAGTGAGGTCACCCCTAGCAAGCCGTGACCTGAAGGGTAATTAAGCATATGGCGCGGCCTGACATTTAGGGGTAATTAGCAGGTGTGCGGCCCTAACCTTGGGACCGCAGTGAGGTCACCCCTAGCAAGCCGTGACCTGAAGGGTAATTAAGCATATGGCGCGGCCTGGCATTTAGGGGTAATTAGCCAGGTGTGCGGCTCCAACCTTGGGACCGCAGTCAGGTCACCCCTAGCAAGGCGTGACCTGAAGGGTAATTAAGCATATGGCGTGGCCTGACCTTTAGGGGTAATTAGCAGGTGTGCGGCCCCAACCTTGGGACCTCTACACTACCTACTCTTGTATCACGCGGCGTCCCATATATTACAACGTCTTTTTTGCTTGTTATGCATGTTTTATGTTTAATTAATGTGCAGTTATGTTATTTTGTGTGCTATTTTCTCTTTCAGAATGCTTTTTCTACAGAATAGGTAGTACAGTGTGGGTAATATAGACGCTGTGTGTTTGTTGTGTTTGCTACAGTTTATTTTAGGTTGAAATTTTGTTTTTTTGTTTTTTTGTGTTTTAATTGATGGGGTCCTGGAACCAAACCTATATTTTACCATTAGTTATCGGTTTCGTTATACGAGATTTCGCTTTACAAGTATGCCAGGTGGAACCTAACTGCTCGTATCTTCGGGACCTCCCTGTACTGTATTTTTTTTTTTTTTTTACTCATATCAGAGGAGGACATTGGCATAATTCGGCATATTGAATAACTCGGCAAGGGCAAATCGGTTCGGCAAAGTTGCCGGTTAGGGCAAATTCGAACAAATCGGTTCACGAACAGAGTTTCAAACTCATAATTGCACCGTTTGCCGTACGATGACTCGGTTGCCGAACAAGTTTTTTTTGTGTTTTTTTTACATCACAAAGGACTGGCCAAGGGCACAACAAAAAGAGGTAACACAAAGCCCGCTTAGTTGCCAGTCCCTATAAAGAAGACAGTAAGATAATAAAAAAAGTTATTATGAAAAAAATGTTATAATATAATATTACATTGCATTTATAGGCATTTTTATGCATGAAATACAGATAAAAAGGTAAAAAATGTCTTTATTTTGGGGGTCAGGAACGGATTAATCCATTTTATATTGTTTCTTATGGAAAAATGTATTTAGGCTTTAGAACAACTTTTGGGAACGAATTATGTTCGAAAACCGAGGGCGTGTCTGTATATGCAAATGTCTGGAAAAAGGTGAGAACATACATAATTTTAAAATTCTGCTTTCTATACAATTAAAAATGAAATCTTTATAAGAGTACCACTCAACAAACTGGAAAACCCATCCATTCATAACACACAATCCATCATGGGTGCCGGATAGCTTGGGTTTTACTATAACCCATACAAATCATAATTACCTACAATGTAAGGTATTTGAAGCTCCATAAATACAGGGTGTAACACGAGTTTCTGCAAATATTGATACTGGTGAAGGAACATGTAATTCTAAGCACAAAATATTCTATAACCATATGCTTTTTGAAGCTTCCTTTAGACGTGAGATGAAGTTAGAAAAATTAGCGCGGCCAGTAATTTCACCATGGCAGGCGGTTGCCGCTCGGTGACATTTTGCATGATTTCAGCATTATGTTTACTAGTAATGGAGCATTACATTATCTTATAACAACACAATTGGTATTAATGGACATGTTATTACTAAATAAGCAGTACATGAGAACAGCAGGGCTGTAATAAGCAATACTGTAAAAGGCTACATGGCATCGTGTCAGGGAGGGGTAGGATGGAACACGTGACTCAGCTGATCAGCGTGAGGCCTCGCAGCCTAGTCCCTCCTTCCTCCCCCGCCCCAACGCATTGCCACTTAGCCTTTTACAGTATTGTTTATTACAGCCCTGCTGTTCTCATGTACTGCTTATTTAGTAATAACATGTCCATTAATACCAATTGTGTTGTTATAAGATAATGTAATGCTCCATTACTAGTAAACATAATGCTGAAATCATGCAAAATGTCACCGAGCGGCAACCGCCTGCCATGGTGAAATTACTGGCCGCGCTAATTTTTCTAACTTCATCTCACGTCTAAAGGAAGCTTCAAAAAGCATATGGTTATAGAATATTTTGTGCTTAGAATTACATGTTCTTTCACCAGTATCAATATTTGCAGAAACTCGTGTTACACCCTGTAGATAATTTTCATTTGTTGTTCTCTATCAAATGCAACGATCAAGAAATAGCCCGCCACCCTTAGTTACAGAATGATGAGCTTTGCTCTCAATTATTATTATTTTTTATTTTTTATTTCTACATCACAAAGGACTGGCCGAGGGCAAAAAAAAAAGTAGCTAAAAGCCCGCTTAGTTGCCAGTCCCTATAAAGAAGACAGTAAGATATATAAAAAGATGAGATTGAAAATAACAGTAGAAGATAGCAAGAGAAGCAACATTTCGGCGGTGGTTTAAAGATTGAAGAGTCAGTTTGTCAGAGGAGGGGAGTTGATGAGACAAAATCTTTTGACTCAACCCTATTTAGAAGAGCTGTATGAGTGGATCCTCCCGAAACATGTGAGACATACTCCATTCACGGGCGGATAAGGCCCCTGTACAGAGCAAGCAACTGGGTGGGAGAAAAAAATGGACGCAGATGCCACAGGGCACCTAACTTAATAGAAGCTGTTTTAGCAAGAGATGAAATGTGAGATTTCCAGTTCAGATTTTTAGGAAAGGATAATCCTAGAATGTTCATCGTAGAAGAGGGAGACAATTGGGTGTCATTGCAGAAGAGGGGATAGTTGTCTGGAAGGTTATGTCGAGTAGATAGGCAAAGAAATTGGGTTTTTGAGGCATTTAACAAAACAAGGTTTGCATTGCCCCAATCAGAAATTATTGAAAGATCAGAAGTTGGGCGCTCTGTGGCATCTCTCTATTTCAATTATTCAACTTTCGTGGTTGTTCTTGAAGTGATCAGCAATTGTCATATCTCTGGTAAACATACCCAACTTTATGTAAGTTTGGTAAATGGTGATGAAAAGTACCAGAATACAAAAATATGCTAGGTCCCTGTCATGTAGAACCTTTAAACTTTAATATGGATTAAGTAGAATTATTATGCATCTTTGCAAGAGCTACTTTTGCATAATTCAGCTAGAGCCATAACCAGTGGTAAGCACAGTGAAAAATCCTATGTGGGTAAATTATTCTAATCTAACTCCAACATCTTCATATGAAAAATTTAAAGTCTTCCTTTGAATCTGCGGTTACGGGCAAAGCATTCAAATCATTGGAAAAATTGTCATGGAATCATAATGGTTATAGTCTATGAATAAAAGAGCTTCTGATTTGGCAACCANAAAAAATTTTGGACCCAACCCCTTATGGCTTTTATAAATTATACAAGTTTTAAAATTATAGGCAAAAAAAAAAAAAAAAATTCATCCCCAAAAAGATATTGGATTTATTTGAGACGAATTTTCCGGGTATGAATTAGCATGATATAAATTTTGCCCGGTATAAATTTGTCCGCAGTATGAGTTGTCCTGTCACCGATATGAGCTACTGTTATCATCTTCAGTGGCACAAAACACATCAGTAGTGGATGCTATAATTTGTAATATTTGGCGCCTGGCGACATTATTGCAGCTGGCGACATCTGTTTTTCTACGGTAGGGTTATCACTATAACTGTCCTGAGTGTCCAAGGTAAAAAAAATTTTTCTGTGGAAACACTGAGGCAAGGTCCGTAGGCAAAGTGTCCGTAGGCAAATTGTCCGGTAGGCAAATTGTCCGGTAGGCAAAATTTTCCGGTAGGCAAACTGAACGTAGGCAAACTGTCGGTAGGCAAATGTCCGTAGGCAAACTGTCCGTAGGCAAACTGTCCGGGTACCATGAGGAAGAGGTAAAAGCAGTTGTTAGACAGACAGCAGGTAGGCTGAGCTAGCCCTCGCCAGGGCTAACACCCCTGCCTACACATCTTCTGTTTGCTGCTAGCTCTCACCTCGGGAGTTTCATAAACCTTGGGAAAGCCAGGATGCCATCACCCCTCTACTGCTGCGGTCTGGCATGCCGCTACTCCTGCTCAACAGATCGGAGCACGGGATCATCTTCAGTTGACCACTCTCTAACTACACCTGTTCTGTAAGGATACTGCTTTATCTGCAATATATGGGGAGTTTTGTTCCTCTTTTGTTTTAATGAACCCTTTCCCTTAGTGAACCCTTTTCCCGGCAGAAAAGTCCTGGTGCGGGAAAGCTGGTGACGGTACTCCACCCTCCAGCCTTTACAATGGGTAATATCAGGCACCATGTAGTGCCTGAATCTAATAAATCTTGCTATGAAAAATTTTGGGCTATTGGTTCTCTGTGAAGGATTACTTTACTGAATATTCTGCTTAGACTGTTAGAATGGTGCCTCCAGTGTCTGAAAACCCATCTGTAGGAGGCAACGAGCTAAAACTAACTTGCAAGTGGCCCGCAACATGTTCCTGGGGTCAAAACCAGTTATAGGTGTCTGGCTCCCTGTCCTTCCCATGCAATGAAAAGTTTTTGAGAAGTTGCTACTTGGTAGCAACCTCTCGGCAGTATGTGATGCTTTCCAGGCTCTTTGGTCTGTTGTGAGCCCAGGTTATGAGCACTGGTTCAGCATATCCCATTCCCTGCAAGTATAGCATGAAGTACATTAAGTTTGGGAATGGCACAATGAATCAGAAAAGTTCACGTCAAAGACACAGAAAAACTTACCCACGGGAAAAAGCTCAAGCAACCAGATTTTGTTTGAAGAGAAAATAAATAAATAAAACTGTGTTTTAAATCATGAAAATGTTTTAATCGGCACCAGGCAAGCAGCGAGTCCCCTGGGCTCAATGTAGTTAAGTTTCCACACTGGTGACGCTGTGTTTGCCCCCTGCCATTTGCATTAACAAATGTAATCATTTGCTCTACGCCATTTATATGAACAAACGTAATAGTTTGCTCCCCGCCATTTGTATGAAAAAACGTAGTAGCTAAACTGGGTTTTTGCCAGCATTTTTATATTGCTTCCTAATCGTAAGCCTGTCTAAGGTAAAGCTAGCCATATGTAAATGGTCGCGTTAACACTAAAGCAGAAAAATTACAGTAAAACCCTTATAACTCGGCATTGTTAACTCGGAATTTGATATAACCCGGCAAGGCAAAGACAGGCTCTCACTTGAGGGCGTGATGGTTGGCCCTCGCCCGTGGGGGCGCAGGCAGGATTTTTATAGGACGCCGTGGATTAGAGGTCATGCCGCCCCCTGTGTCCTCCCATGCCCCTCGCGTCGAAGGTAGAGTTTAAAGGACAGGGCTGTGGGTGTTCTTAGGCCTTTCGATGGTGCAAAAAGATTTTAAGGGTTTTAGGGGTCTCTTGGGGACAAACTCGGGTTTCGAGAACCCACCCGGTGATCTAACCACTATACTACCGCCCCCCCTAACGCATCTCAGGGTTTTTCACTCGGTTATATCCCCTCACAACCTCTTTTAAAAATGTAAACAGAAAGTCGGAAAAATAAAAAATTTTGGAATTGCTGTTAAAATTGCTCTCTTTGCTTACACAAGGCTATCCCAGTCGCAAAAAGTCGTGTTTTTGTCCTTTTGCCTTTTCCTGCAGGCCGGGCCCTTTTAAATTCTTTCCCTTTCTGCGGGGAGACCCTTTTCGTGATGGAGCGACATTTTGAAATCATATGTATGTGTACGTACGGGGAGTCCGTTAACGAGCATCTTAACGAGAACCCATGATACAGATGTGAAATTGGGGTCTTTTTTTAATATACGAGATAAAAAAACCAAGATACGACATTCAAACGGGGGTAGTAAAATATCAATTTAAAAAATGCGCGCCCTACACCCCCGGGCGGGACAAAAGGGGATTTGGTTGACTCCTGGGGTCCCCCCAGCAAGCCGTACCTAAAGGGAAATTAAGCATAGGCGCGGCCTGACTTTAGGGGAATTAGAGGTGTGGGGGGCCCTAACCCCCTTTGGGCCCGCAGGGGGCCCCCCCCTAGCAAGCCGTGCCCTGAAGGGTAATTAAGATATGGCGCGGCCGGCATTTAGGGGAATTACCCAGGTGTGCGGCTCCAACCTTGGGACCGCAGCGGTCACCCTAGAAAGGGCGGCCCTAAAGGGTAATTAAGATATGCGTGGCCGACCTTTGGGGGTAATTAGCAGGGTGCGGCCCCAACCTTTGGGCCCTTCATACCTCTTGTATCACGCGGGCGCCCCATTTTACAACGCTTTTTTTCTTTTATGCATGTTTTAGTTAATTAATGTGCAGTTTTATTTTTGTGTATTTTTCTTTCATAAGTTTTTTTTACAGAATAGTATACCGGTGGGGAATTTTTGACCTGGGTTTTTTTGGTGCTACGTTTATTTTAGGTTGAAATTTTGTTTTTTTGTTTTTTGTGTTTTAATTTGATGGGGCCCTGGAACCAAACCTATATTTTACCATTATTTATCGGTTTCGTTATACGAGATTTCGCTTTACAAGTATGCAGGTGGAACCAAAATGCTCGTATCTTGGGGACCCCCCTGTACTGATTTTTTTTTTTTTTTACTCATATCAGAGGAGGACATTGGCATAATTCGGCATATTGAAAAAACTCGGAAAGGGGCAAACGGTTCGGCAAAGTTGCCGGTTAGGGCAAATTCGAACAAATCGGTTCACGAACAGAGTTTCAAACTCATAATTGCACCGTTTGCCGTACGATGACTCGGTTGCCGAACAATTTTTTTTGTGTTTTTTTACATCACAAAGGACTGGCCAAGGGCAACAACAAAAGAGGTAACACAAAGCCGCTTAGTTGCCAGTCCCTATAAAGAAGACAGTAAGATAAAAAAAAAAGTTATTATGAAAAAAATGTTATAATATAAATTACATTGCATTTATAGGCATTTTTAGCATGGAAATACAGATAAAAAGGTAAAAAATGTCTTTATTTTGGGGGTCAGGAACGGATTAATCCTTTTTATATTTTCTTATGGAAAAATGTATTTAGGCTTTAGAACAAACTTTTGGGAACGAATATGTTCGAAAACCGAGGGCGTGTTTTATAGCAAATGTCTGGAAAAAGGTGGCCCCATCATAATTTTAAAATTCTGCTTTCTATACAATTAAAAATGAAATCTTTATAAGAGTACCACTCAACAAACTGGAAAACCCCATTCATAACACACAATCCATCATGGGTGCCGGATAGTTTGGGGTTTTTACTATAACCCCTACAAATCATAATACCTACAATGTAAGGTATTTGAAGCTCCATTTAAATACAGGGTGTAACACGAGTTTCTGCAAAAATTGATATGGTGAAGGAACATGTAATTCTAAGCACAAATATTCTATAACCATATGCTTTTTTAAGCTTCCTTAGACGTGAGATGAAGTTAGAAAAATTAGCGCGGGCCAGTAATTTCACCATGGCAGGCGGTTGCCGCTCGGGGGACATTTGCATGATTTCAGCATTATGTTTACTAGTAATGGAGCATTACATTATCTTATAACAACACAATTGGTATTAATGGACATGTTATTACTAAATAAGCAGTACATGAGAACAGGGCTGTAATAAGCAATACTGTAAAAGGCTACATGGCATCGTGTCAGGGAGGGGTAGGATGGAACACGTGACTCAGCTGATCAGCGTGAGGCCTCGCAGCCTAGTCCCTCCTTCCTCCCCCGCCCCAACGCATTGCCACTTAGCCTTTTACAGTATTGGTTTATTACAGCCCTGCTGTTCTCATGTACTGCTTATTTAGTAATAACATGTCCATTAATACCAATTGTTGTTGTTATAAGATAATTTAATGCTCCATTACTAGTAAACATAATGCTGAAATCATTCAAAATGTCACCGAGCGGCAACCGCCTGCCATTGTGAAATTACTGGCCGCGCTAATTTTTCTAACTTCATCTCACGTCTAAAGGAAGCTTCAAAAGCATATGGTTATAGAATATTTGTGCTTAGAATTACATGTTCTTTCACCAGTATCAATATTTGCAGAAACTCGTGTTACACCCTGTAGATAATTTCATTTGTTGTTCTCTATCAAATGCAACGATCAAGAAATAGCCCGCCACCCTTAGTTACAGAATGATGAGCTTTGCTCTCAATTATTATTATTTTTTTATTTTTATTTCTACATCACAAAGGACTGGCCGAGGGCAAAAAAAAAAAGTAGCTAAAGCCCGCTTAGTTGCCAGTCCCTATAAAGAAGACAGTAAGATATATAAAAAGATGAGATTGAAAATAACAGTAGAAGATAGCAGAGAAGCAACATTTCGGCGGGGGTTTTTAAAGATTGAAGAGTCAGTTTTGTCAGAGGAGGGGAGTTGATGAGACAAAAATCTTTGACTCAACCCTATTTAGAAGAGCTGTATGAGTGGATCCTCCCGAAACATGTGAGACATACTCCATTCACGGGCGGATAAGGCCCCTGTACAGAGCAAGCAACTGGGTGGGAGAAAAAAAATGGACGCAGATGCCACAGGGCACCTAACTTAATAGAAGCTGTTTTAGCAAGAGATGAAATGTGAGATTTCCATTTTCAGATTTTAGGAAAGGATAATCCTAGAATGTTCATCGTAGAAGAGGGAGACAATTGGGTGTCATTGCAGAAGAGGGGATAGTTGTCGGAAGGGTTATGCCCGAGTAGATAGGCAAAGAAATTGGGTTTTTGAGGCATTTAACAAAACAAGGTTTGCATTGCCCCAATCAGAAATTATTGAAAGATCAGAAGTTGGGCGCTCTGTGGCATCTCTCTATTTCAATTATTCAACTTTCGTGGTTGTTTTTGAAGTGATCAGCAATTGTCATATCTCTGGTAAACATACCCAACTTTATGTAATTTTGGTAAATGGTGATGAAAGTACCAGAATACAAAAATATGCTAGGTCCCTGTCATGTAGAACCTTTAAACTTTAATATGGATTAAGTAGAATTATTATGCATTTTTGCAAGAGCTACTTTTGCATAATTCAGCTAGAGCCATAACCAGTGGTAAGCACAGTGAAAAATCCTATGTGGGTAAATTATTCTAATCTAACTCCAACATCTTCATATGAAAATTGAAAGTCTTCCTTTTGAATCTGCGGTTACGGGCAAAGCATTCAAATCATTGGAAAAATTGTCATGGAATCATAATGGTTATAGTCTATGAATATAAAGAGGCTTCTGATTTTGGCAACCATCTTCGAAAACATTGATGAACGATTTGAAAGAAGAGATCTAGGTGTGTCAAACTCTGCTACCTTTCCATCATCCAGCACCATTACTTGAGACAGGACATCACTGTGTTCAGTCTGTAAACGGAAGTATGATGTAACATAACTCTCACATATATAGTTGATTCTTTAAAATTAACTACAATATTCACCAAAATTTAAATGGTATAGTTAGGCAAGTGCACTAAGGAAAAGAAGGTACCTAGACTGTGACTCATTATGTCTTAAAATCTCACATTTAATTTCAGTAACAGTTTTGTACTATACCAAAGACTACTCTATACTGGACTTGCTACTCATTTTGGGCTATTTCCGGTGGAGGCCAGTTTTGCGATTCCTGACATTTTGAACATCACTCTCATTTCCCTTCCTATGGTTTATCAGTATAAATGATATACCGTTATCTTCGTAAATGCTTGTTCTATAATATTATCAAATAAAAAACTGTAAAATACACTAAAGAAATGCCATTATGAGACTGAAGAAATTTGCATGAACTTAATTTAATATTCACTTAAACTCTTCGCCATTTAATATTTAGCTAGAAAACTTTTTACATGAAACATATCAATAGAAGCGGAATGGTATTAGCTTTCCATTGATATATTTCATTTTCTGATAAATGAATTAGAAACCATACATAAATTAGCGTTAACTAAATAAATAACCTCATCAATCGGGAAAAATTACCCCATTGATGATGTTATTTATTTAGTTAACACTAATTTATGCATGGTTTCTAATTCATTTATCAGAAAACGAAATATATCAATGGAAAGCTAATACAATTCCGCTTCTATTGTATGTTTTCATGTAAAAGTCTTCACGCAAAATATTAAATGACGAAGATTTAAGTGAATGCATGTTTCTTCAGTCTCATAATGGCATTTCTTTAGTGTATTTTAGTTTTTTATTTGATAATATTATAGAAAAATCATTTACGAAGATAACAGTGTAACATTTATACTGATAAAACCCTAGTCTACTGTATTCATGGAACACTTTTTTTACTTGCCAATCCGATTGATGATGTTATTTTTTTAGTTAACGCTAATTTATGCATGGGGGTAATTCATTTATCAGAAAACGAAATATATCATGGAAAGCTAATTGGAATATCAATGTGCAATATCAATTTGGGAAAATTAAGTTCATGCATATTTCTTCACTCTCTCATAATGGGATTTCTTTAGTGTATTTTACTGTTTTTATTTGATAATATTATAGAACAAACATTAGAAGATAACAGTATATCATTTATACTGATAAACCACAGGAAGGGAAATGGGAGTGATGTTCGAAAATGTCAGAGTCGCAAAACTGGCCTCCATGGTCATGGGCGGGTTGGCGCGGGGCACGAGTAGCAAGTCCAGTTTAGAGTAGTCTTTGACTATACATACATTAATCTAACAATCTTTGCTTGGATGGAAGAGGAAGTGCCGGGACAAAGACCACTACTGTCCCACAATGCAACAGAGAAAAGAGATGAAAATTACTGTGGTATTTACAGAGGCCTTGTATTGGTTTAAATAAATCTTTAAATAAATTGGTATAAAACCTTAAATATCTAGTCTAGTAAATAAAGTTTGTTGAGTTTTCCAGTCAAGGAGAGCAGTAAAACCTGCATTAATAGAATACAAGGAATTAAAACAAAAAATCTATGAAACAGCATGAATCTAAAACATATCGTTAACATAAGAAAGATTATAAAGAAAATTTTGGCCAAGAGACAAAATTATATGCTATATTCATGGATCTGGAGATGGCATTTGGTAGGATAGACTTGGAACTAAGTGGAATGCATTCAAAATATGAAATGAGTGGAAAGTCACTGAATGGAATGAAGGATTCTAATAGGATGACCATGTATGCGTCAAAAGTGAAAGATGTAAATGAAAGTCTTAGAATACTTTGGGAATATTAAACAAGAATGTGTAATGTAAGTTTGAGTGTTCAATCTGTATATAAATGAGATAGAAAGAGAAATAAAGAGTAAGGTTTAGTAATGTGAGGGTACAATCTAGTATGGATAATACAAAAACTGAAGATGAATACTATTCTGTTTGCAGATAAAACCTGATTTGCTGGTAGAGTAAAAAGGCTGTGTAAAAACTGGTAATTGAGTGTGAAAATTTATGCCAAAGAAGAAAATTTCCAATTTAATGTGATCATAAATAAAAAATAAAGAATGAATAAAATAATCTCGCGACTTCGCAGGATTCCTGCAAGGACTATTGGTTTGCTGACTGGTCTGTATTCTGGGACTGAGATTGCTGTGAAGTGTGGGGGAGGTGTATCCAGCTTCTTTCCTGTGAATACAGGAGTGAGGCAAGGGTGCGTCCTTGCCCCATCACTTTTCAACACTTGTATGGACTGGGTATTGAGCAAAGTTGTAGATCAAAGTGATTGTGGAGCATCCCTCGGCAACACCAAGATCACTGATCTCTTTTTTGCCAAAGATGCAGTAATCTTTGCTGAGTCGCTGGAGGTCCTGGTGATGGCTCTCGAGGCGCTGCACGAGGAGGCAAAGCCTTGGGACTTGAGGTCTCCTGGCTCAAGACCAAGGTCCAGGTGTTTGGAGGCTTACTAGATGAAACAACAGTACAGTCCGTTCATGGGTGCGGCGAGAACATTGAGATCTTGCAAAGTTTTACATACCTTGGTAGCGCAGTCCATAATGATGGCGGGTCGCGTTAAGAACTCTGCGGCTGATTGGCATAGCCCACGGTGTTATGGACTAGCTCAGCGGGAGTATTTGGCGTTGTCGGTACCTGTGTAGGAGGACAAAGATTCGGTTCTTCAAGTCGCTTGTGATCCCTGTCTTACTCTATGGTTGTGAGACATGGATACTAAATAGCGACTTGAAGAGGCGAATCGATGCCTTTGGTAATAAGTGTCTTCGCAGAATCATGGGGTATCGTTGGGATGATTACCGTATTTTACGGCTTATAAGATGCACTTTTTTCTCCAAAAAAATACCCTGAAAAACACTCATGCGTCTTCCAAGACGAATGTTGTAGGAGGTTAGCTTAGGTAGCTATTCAATTCAGCCTCTTATATGATGTAACTTCAGTACTTACCTGTTAAGAGTATTTAGAATACCATAAGACATTCAACCAATAGCCATTGCGTGTATAAGGAACTTTGTTTGTACATTAGATGAAAATTTGTATACATATGTACATGCAGCCACCACAAATACTACACGCATACAGGAAAATTCAAACAATACGTGGTGAGGCACAGGAGGCAGGCAACGTAGTGAGGCATGGGAGGGCGTGATAGGCGTTTTGTTTACACTCAGGACAACAAAGCCAGACTCAGCTGATCGCCACATCAGGCAGGCACACAGCTGCGCACCGCCGCGGTAGGGTTTTTCACTCCTGCCGTCCGACCTGCGTGCACATGTTCAGCCAGCCAACCTGACAATTTACTTATACTATCGCATACAAGCTAGAAAATAAAAATGGCTGATGAGCAGTGCTGAATGAAGATAATGAATAGTGAGAGTGTTCTTGTGTGAAAATGAATGTACTATATCGGACAAGTTTTTCTTTCTTTTTCTTAGAAATTTCTTTCCAAAATCAGGGTGCGTCTTCCAAGATGCAGCGTCTTATAAGCCATAAAATACGGTATGTGTCAAATCAGCGATTGCACCGTGAGAAACCACCGTGAGGTTGACCTTGAAACCGATCCTTCCCATCGGCTTGTATCTGTAAGAGACAATCTGGCGTGGAGGAGGCCAAGGGGGCGACCACAAGGCTCGTAGCTGGGGCAAGTTGATGTTTCTGTCAAGAGTTTGCTTGGTATGGGAAGGGAGCCTGCATGGGGACTCACACGTGGTGACCCCCGGCAGTGGCGTCGAGGGTGGGCAAGGCGACGCGCCCCCCGGCGTATGCCCCAATGATGTTGATAAATAAGGAGGTGGTATTTAATTTAAAAAAAATTAAATTATGATTTTGTTGATTTTGTAGCTTCTCATACCAAAAATAAGATGCGAGTTTCAGAAGCAACGCATTCAACGGTTGAATGGATAGTAAAGGGAAGAAGTGAATAAGTTCAATAATCTTTGCTGCATCCTGTACAAACATGGCAGCATGAAGGAGGGGTTAATAGAGAGATATGCAGAGACGGTGCAGGTGAGGTGGTTTGGTCATACATTTGGTCATGGATTTGGTGGCAGATGGAATTAATATTGATAAGTGTAGCGTAATTAATGTTGGTAGAAAAAATCTAGTAATAGGTACACTATACGACAATATATCGCTGAAAAGATCAGAAGGTGAAAGATCTGGGAGTGCGGGTAAGCTCAGACCTCCGTCCTAGGAAAACAATGTATTTTAGGCTAGAAATAGAGCTAATAGGGTGTTAGGATTCATTACCAGAAGTGTTCAAAGTAGAAGTGCTGAGGTTATTCTAAAGCTTTATTTGGCTTGTTAGAATCAGTGCAGAGAAGGATGACCAAAATGATTCAAGGGATGCGTAACTAGTTATGAGAAGAGATTGAAGCAAATTAAATTTAACACTCACTCGAGAGACACAGAGTAAGGGGTGATCTGATAAAGTTTTTTAAGTGGATAAAGGGATATAATAAAGGAGAGGTAGGAGAAGTTCTTACGGCTAGTAACCAGGGTAGAACAAGAAGTAACAGCTTCAAGCTGGAAAAACGTAAATCTATAAAAGAAATAGGAAAAAGTGGTTCACAAATAGGGTGGTAAATGATTGGAATGGACTCAGTAGACATGTACAGGGAGGTCCCGTTATACGAGCATTCGGTATACGAGAATCCGATGATACGAGATGTGTAAACTAGGGTCTATTTTCAATATACGAGATCGAAAATCCAATGATACGACATTCAAACTGGGGTGAGTAAAATTATCAAGTTCAAAATGCGCACCCTACACTCCCAGGCTGGACAAAGGGGGATTTGGTTGACCCAGTGAGGTCACCTCTAGCAAGCCGTGACCTGAAGGGTAATTAAGCAATATGTGCGGCCTGACCTTTAGGGGTAATTAGCCAGGTGTGCGACCCCAACCTTGGGACCGCTACACTACCTTCTCTTGTATCACGCGGCGTCCCCTACATTACAACGTCTTTTTTGCTTGTTATGCATGTTTTATGTTTTAATTAATGTGCAGTATGTTATTTTGTGTGCTATTTTCTCTTTCAGAATGCTTTTTCTACAGAATAGGTAGTACAGTGTGGGTAATATAGACGCTGTGTGTTTGTTGTGTTGCTTAGTTTATTTTAGCTTGAAAAACATGTCTTTTTTTTTTTTTTAATTGATGGGGTCCTGGAACCAAACCATATTTAACCATTAGTTATGTGTTTCGTTATACTAGATTTTGCTTTACGAGTATGCCAGGTGGAACCTAACTGCTCGTATCTTCGGGACCTCCCTGTAGTTAGTGCGGAGCCATTAGAGAGCTTTAAAAGGAGGATAGATAAATTCATGGATGGGGATGAAAGATGGATGTAGGTAGTGTTAAGTAACAGAAACTACCTCGTGTAGGTCTCACAGTCTCTTGTAGCTTCCTTATTTTCTTATGTTCTTAACTTCCTCCTTCTCTATTTTATTTTCCACTCCTTTCGGACTTTTTCATTCCTTGCGGTTCGTTGAATTTTTATTCTTTTGTGAATATGTACTTGCTGAAAGCTTTTATTTAAAATTTCACTCATTATCTTTGGATCTCATATATTATATTTCCTTCTTTCAATCTCTCTACTTTGTCCTTATGTTTGATTCTCCATTGATAAATCTGTAAAACAGTTTGGGCTCTTCCTCAAACTTTTCAACTACAAACTCCTCCCGAGTTCACGCTATGCAAGTTTCGCGATCCTCGAGTTTCGTGCGGAGTCCTAAATTCTTACCATCCCGACTCGCGCAGTATCTCCCCGAGTTTCGCGCTGTTTCGTACGTTTTTTTTTTTTTTTTTTTTTGCGCCGTTTGGCAGTGACCTCCAGGGGTGGGATGGTAGGCCCTGTACTCGAGGGCTGTAATGGTTGGCCCTCGCCCGTGGTGGCGCAGGCAGGATTTTATAAGAGTTAATGGGCTGCATTAGTAGAGCGAAATTGATTAGCTTTCCATTGATATATTTCGTTTTCTGATAAATGAATTAGCACCATGCATAAATTAGCGTTAACAAAATAAATATCATCATCAATCAGGGTATAAGCAAGCACGCCACCTCAGTACTCACTGATTGTGTAAAGGCCCGGTTTCATCAGCCGCTTGTACGGCCGTCTTACAACAACACCGCTCAACAATGACGTCACCATCATCACCGCTTGAGTGGTATTTGTGGTAACTGGGCACAGTTGGCAACTCCGCTCGAGCGGACACCGCCGATCGGGAGAGATGACTTGAATTTAACTTTGTACGGCGGCCGTACAGCGGTACGGCGGTGCGGTAGACTTTTTTGTGACGTCATTGTGACGTCTTTGTTGTTGTATGGCGGGCCGTACAAGCGGGGACAGGTGGGAACCGGGCTAAGCCGGTTCCCACCTTTACAGGGAGGTAATGGCCTTTGTTACATCACCGCACAGCCACTGTCGCCAGCCATGTGCTCGGGATGGACCACTCGGCCCCCCGCCTCTCCAGCGGTGATCCAAAAGTGTTTTTCTGTTGGTCTGTTTCCATTTTCTTTGCGGTATCGTATAACTTTTAGCTTGTATGCGATAGTATTAGTAAATAGTTTTGATGAATTCGTCATGGGTGATAATTTCCAGGAATGAAAAGAGCTTAAGATACGTGTGACAGCCTTGTGGTAAATGATACATCAAAACTAGCAGACGATAGATGGCGCTGTTGGCGGCAATCGCGGCAATCTGCCGCCAAAAGGGGGAATGTAAACATACCAGCGTGAGGACAGATTACGTAGTTGATGAAGTCTTATGGTATTTGAAATACATGTAACAGGTAAGTACTGAGGTACTGAGTACTGAGGAAGTACTACAACATTGTTTTGGAAGACCATTAGTATTTTTTCAGGGTTTTTTTTGGGGGGGAAAAACGTGAGTCTTAAAACCGTAAAAATATGGTACTACGCCTCGCACCATTAAAACTAAATAACATTTTTACAGTGTTTTCAATCCCCGAGTTTCGCGTTTCTCGAGTTTAGCGCTATCCCTTTCTGAAGAAAGCAGGCGCGAAATCGGGGGGGTACTGATACCTTCCCATAACTCTTCTTTTCCCTCTCTCTTTATGCACAATATTAATTCTTGCTAATTTATAGTCTTCTGTATTCTTTGTGTCCGATTTCTCTGTACTCTTTCCATGCCTCATCCCTTTTTCTCTTTGCCCTCTAAACATCTCCATTAAACCATTCTGTCTTTGCCTTTTCTCTGGTGATATAGTGGTACGTGTTTTCAACCCCTTTTCTCATATATGCTCAGAAAAATGTTGTATTTCACTTGCACATGGGGTCACTCCTTTCATTCTTCCCAGTCAATTTTTTCATAGATTTTTTTTCTGTTCTCAATGTTAGTTTTCCAGTTCTTCTGCTCCTTTGTACAATCCATCTTCCTACTTTATGTCCTTTCCGTCTCCTTTTTCTAAGTTTACATGATCACTTTTTCCCATGGGCAGCCCATCTATCTCATTTGCTAGGTCTATACCTTTTGTTAACACTAGTCAAGGCTGCGGTTCGTCATCTCCCCTATATCTTGTGTTTCTGTGACCCATTGAGTCATCGTGTTTTCCATTGTCAGTTTTAACAATCTATCCCCCAAACATTTTATTTCCTCGTTCTTTACTAGTTGTGTTTTTACAGGGCCTGAGCTACACTGTGTGGTCCCATCTCCGCATCTCCACTTATTTTTTTTTTTTTTTTTTCTTTTTTTTTTTTACATCACAAAGAATGGCTAAGGGCACAACAAAAATGGGAAACACAAAGCCCGCTTAGTGCCAGTCCCTATAAAGAAGACAGTAAGAGAATAAAAAAAAGAGGGGGGAGCCAATTAGTTTGGGAGGTGTCTTTTTACTCCTCTTGAAAAGATTTAAGTCATAGGAAAGTAAAAAATAGAAACAGGAAGAGAGTCCAGATTTACCAGTGAAAGGGATGAAAGAATAAAGATACTGATTAACTTTGCATTAGGAAGATGGACAGAATAGGGGTAAAAAATGGTAGAAAGTCTGTGGGAGCAAGGCCCCGGGAGGGGGGAAAGGCATGCAGTTAGCAAGTTCAGAAGAGCAGTGAGCATGAAAATAACGGGAGAAGATAGCAAGAGAAGCAGCATTGCGTCGGTGATTTAAAGATGAAGACAGTCAGTCAGAGGAGGGAGTTATGAGACAAAAAGTTTTTGACTCAACCCTGTTTAGGAGAGTGTATGAGGGATCCTCCCCAAACATGTGAGACATACTCCATACATGGGCGGAAGGCCCCTGTAGAGAGCAAGCAATTGGGAGGAGAAAAAAAAGGACGCAGATGCACAGACACCAAAATTTTCTTAGAAGCTGTTTTAGCAAGAGATGAGATGTGAGATTTCCAGTTCTGTTTTTTAGTAAAGGATAGTCCTAAAATGTTCATTGTAGAAGGAGACAGTTGAGTGTCATTGAAGAAGAGGGGATAGTTATCTGTTAGGTTTTTGTCGAGTAGATAGGTGAAGAAATTGGGTTTTTGAGGCATTGAACAAACAAGGTTTTGTTTTTCTCCAATCAGAAAATTATAAAAAAGATCAGAAGTTAGGCGCTCGGTGGATCTCTCCGGAATCACTTAGTTTCTGTTGGTTGGACGTCTAATAAACGACGTTGAAAAAATGCGGGTAGAATCATCAGCGTAGGAGGGATAGGGCTTGAGTTAGACTTAGAAGATCATTAATGAAAATAGAAAGAGAGTGGGTGATAGGACGGGAACCCTGGGGAACACCACTATTGATAGATTTGGGAAAGAACAATGCCGTCTACAGTAGCTGCAATAGAACGGTTTGAAAGGAAACTTAAGATGAAGGTACAGAGAGAAGGATAGAAACCGCGTGGGGGTTTAGTTTGGAAATTAAAGATTTGTGCCAAGACTCTATCAAAAGCTTTTGATATGTTCAAGGGCAACAGCAAAGTTTCACCGAAACCCCTAAAGGAGGATGACCAAGATTCAGTTAGGAAAGCTAGAAGATCGCCAGTAATTGCCTTTTACGGAAACCGTACTGACGATCAGATAGAAGATTGTGAGCAGATAGATGCTTAAGAATCTTCTTATTAAGTATAGATTCAAAAACTTTAGAAAGGCAGGAAGTCAAGCTATAGGATGGTAGTTGAAAGATTAGAACGGTCACCCTTCTTAAGAACAGGTTGGATGTGAGCAAACTTTCCAGCAAAAAGGGAAAAGGGTGGAAGTAGATAGACAAAGACGGAAAAGTTTGCCCAGGCAAGGTGCAAGCACAGAAGCACAGTTTTTGAGAACAATAGGAGGAACTCCGTCAGGACCGCAAGCCTTCCGAGGATCTAGGCCAGAAAGGGCAAAGAAACATCATTCCGAAGGATCTTAATGACAGGCATAAAATAGTCAGAGGGTGGAGGAGAAGGAAGAACAAGCCCTTCATCAACCAGAGTGGAATTTTAGCAAAGGTTTTAGCGAGAGTTCAGCTTTAGAAGTAGATGAGACAGTGTGGAGCCATCTGGGTGAAGCATAGGGGAAAGAGAAGAAGAAAAATTTTTAGAGGTGTTATTAGCTAGATGGGCCCGAAATCACGAGGGGGAAATTTTATTCAGAAAGATTTTTACATTTTCTATGAATGAAAGGTTTTTGGTAAGTTGAAGCATAGATTTGGCCATGATTATGGGCAGAAATATAAAGGGCATGAGTTTTAGGAGATGGATGCTTACGGTACCGTTTGTGAGCACCTCTATCTCGGACAGCATGAGAACAAGCAGAGTTAAACCAAGGTTGACGGGCTTAGGGTTAGAGAAAGTATGTGGAATGTACGCCTCCATGCCAGAGACTATGACCTCAGTTATGCGCTCTGCACAAAGAGATGGGTCTTTGACATGGAAGCAGTAATCATTCCATGGAAAATCAGAGTAGTACTGCCTTAGGTCTTCCACTTAGCTGAGTTGAAGTGCCAGAAGCAACCCCCGCTTAGGTGGGTCCCGAGACGGGACCGGAGGATAGGACAGGTTACAGAAATAAGATTGTGATCGGGGGAACCCAACGGAGAGAATAGTTCACAGAGTAAGCAGAAGGGTTAGTAGTTAGGAAAAGATCAAGAATGTTGGGCTTGTCTCCAGGGCGGTCAGGAATACGGGTAGGGGTCTGCACCAAACTGCTCTAGGTCTTGGAGGATAGAAAAGTTGTAGGTTGTTCACCAGGTTGGTCAGTGAAAGAAGATGATAGCCAAAGCTGGTGGTGAACATTGAAGTCCCAAGAATGGAATTTTGCTAAAGGAAAATGAGATGAGATGTGCTCCACTTTTGATTTTAAATAGTCGAAGAATTTTAATAGTCAGAGAAGTTAGGTGAGAGATATACAGCACAGATAAATTTAGTAAGAGAGTGACATTGAAGTCGAAGCCAGATGGTAGAAAACTCGGAGATTAAAGGGCCCGTGGGCACGAGAGCAAGTGATGTCTTTGCGCACATATACGCAACAGCCAGCTTTGGATTGAAAAGAGAAAAAGAGACAGAAAGAGGAGCCCAGAAAAAGGTCTGCTGTCAGTGCTCACAGACAACTGAGTTTCGGTGAGGAAAAGAAGATGAGGTTAGAAAGGAGGAGAGATGATGTTCAACAGAGAGAAGTTAGATCTAAGGTCGCAAATGTTGCGGGAATTTTAAGGAGAAAAGGCTAGAAGTATAAAGGGACACCTCGAGTCGTCATCTTGAAGACTGTCCGACCGGGGAAATATTTCTGGTCCCCTCAATAATAATAATGGTGCACATTATGTGCCGATATCACTCTCATTTAGTCCATTCCAAACTTCTACATTTCTATGAGGAAGCTGTACTTTTTTATGTTGTTCGGGCATCTCCTTTTCCTAGTGTTTGAAATGTCCTCTTGTGTATCGACCTTCTCTTTGTTTCCAAAGTCAGTAGTTTCTCATTGTCTTTTTCTTCCATCTTTGTTATCAGCTTAAAAATTGTTATTAAGTCTCCTCTTGCTCTTCTCTGCTCGAGTGTTGCTAACTTTATTTCCTTCAATCTCCTCATAAGAAAGTTCTTCTAGCTCGGTACAATCTTTGTGCCATTCTCTGTATCCTCTCCAACTTTTCACATGCTCTTTTTATAGGGGGACCATACAATGGCGCATATTCCATTTTGGTCGGATCATTGTAGAAAATTATCTTTCTCATCATGTTTGTGTCCATGTAATGAAATGCCACTCTAATATTCTTAACATCCTGTATGTATCCCCAAATATTGTATTAAAATGTTTTTCGGGTTGTAGGTTATTCTGCATTATCACCCCGGGCCCCCTATCTTCCTGAACCTTTGCAATTATTTCATTTCCATCTTATGGCCATTTATATCTTTCGCTTTTTCCAATTTCCATCACTTGACATTTAAATTTACATTAAATTCCATTCCTTTCTTTTGCTCTTTTCGTAGATCTTGTTCAGGTCATTTTGTAGTGTTTCACAATCTTTATAGCTTTTTTTTCCTCCCAAAAGTTTTGCATCATCTGCAAATAGACTAATATAACTATTATTTCCTCCGTCATGTCATGACTTAAATCATGAACATTATTGGTGCCAACACTGATCCTTGTGGTACCCCACTATATACCTTTCTCCATTCAGACTTTTCATTCTTTACTACTGTTCTCATTTCTCTTCCTCTCAGATAACTTTCCATCCAGGTTTTTGATCACCCCCGTGATTTATCCTATATTTTCCTATTTTCCCAAATTTCCAAAGTAGTCTCATGTGGAACTTTATCAAATGCCTTTTTAGAATCTAGATATACACAGTCTGCCATCCATCTCTTTCTTGTGTTATATCAATTACTCCCTTTAGTAAAAACTTATTAAGTTGGTCACACATGATCCTTTTTTCATAAAACCATATGCCGTCTGTTATTATACCTTTATTTTTTAAGTACAGTCAACCCTCAATTTAACGGACTAAAAGGGGGGAGAAGTGGTCCCTTTAAAACCGATTGTCCATTAGAGCGAGGGTATTTTTCCAAGGGTGTGAAAATATAGGAAAAAACACAGGAGAAATTGTGAAAGAAATAAAAAATCATCATAAACACAACCAGACCATGTAGCTATGTTGGGATGCAAACAAAGACTGGCGCTAAATGCTAGATTTGGCACGCCGCCCACGATGCTCAGGACTGGTATTAGGAGAGGTAGTAAGTCTCCAGGCTCACTCATATGCTTTGGGACGCTATGGAATATCATCATTCTAGGTTTAATGTAGACAGTAATCGCATTTAATGGCTATATTTCATATATATTTGTAAACATGAAAATACAAGCAAAGTGCTCATCCCCGCCTGGCAGCGCGGCCCCGGCAGCAGCAGTGTTGTCGTTAGACATGTAAGACACATGTAGGGCTACACTCTGAGGAAAATTTAATGTGTTGTCGAAAATGTATTACTCCTTTCCTATCCTTACTTGCATCAACATTGAGGTCACAGCATATTCTCTGAGTTTGTCCTTAGACTTGCGAATATCACTCACTGTTTGTTCTTATTCCCTACTCGTCCCCCACCCGGGCGACAGAAACACCAGACTCCACCTTCTTAATACGCTATAATTTCTCTACAATACTTAGATTCTCACCCATTCTTTTACCACTTCCTTCTTTTCGATGCCATAATAGCTTCACTGCACTGAACAAGACTAAATAAGCATAAAAACACCAAAAAAACAGGCGAACACAGCTTAAACTGAGCTTGTAAACATGCGCTCCGACTGTCATAAACATGACTATGCGCTCTGACTGGCGGACACTTGAAGGCGCCGTCACACTAGCACTTTTTCCATCGATGTCAGACGATGAGTCTGACGAGTTCCGACGAGCCAACCATGAATGCATCCATGCACGTTTTTAGTAGTTATGCTTGTCTACGATTGACAATATACATAAGGAAGTGTATAGCAGCAATAGCCTGCCTAGGTGTCGGGCCATGTTTGTTTACCATCGACGAAAACAGTGCAGGCGAACATCTGTGTGTGTTGATGTTTCAGTCTCCAGGAGTGGAAGCTTCGGCCCACACTGAGAGAGGAGAGGAGGGAGGAGGAGGAGGGGAGGAGGAGGAGGAGGAGGAGAGAGGAGGGAGGAGAGGAGAGGAGAGGAGAGGAGAGGAGAGGGGGAGGAGAGGGGAAGGAGGAGGAGGAGGAGAGGAGAGGAGAGGAGAGGAGAGGAGGAGGGAGAGGAGAGGAGAGGAGGGGAAAGAGGGGGGGGAAGGAGAGGAGAGGGGGTACGAAACGAAACTTAAGAGAAAGAGGTCACATGAAGTAGACATGTAATCTAGGAGGTCACATGAAGGAGAAAGAGGTCACATGAAGTAAAGAAATGTAATACTTACTAATTATCACTTTTTTAACCCAATACACACTTTCTACACCTAAATCACTAGCAACGCAGGCTCCTACTTTATATATCTTAATATCTGATACATTTAAATCCTTAAAACCCAAGCATTCCAAAAAAAAAAAAAAAAAATTTATTTTGAGTTGACGTTTCAAGCGGCGATAAGCGGTCTGATATGCCATTCTTGCCACAAATAGTCTCGCGAATGGAGTCCGTTAAATCCGAAGTCCGTTAAATTGAGGCCATTAAATCGGGGGTTGACGGGTATTCCGTCCATTGCTTTTTTATTATTTCTCACATTTTGCATACGTGTTAGTCAATGACACTGGTCTAAAATTTAGTGGTTCATCCTTTCCCATTTTATATTTTGGCACATATCGCTCTTTCCACCCCTTTGGCACTTTTCCTTTTGTTAATGAGCACTTTTTTAATCATATACTGGTAAACCCAAACTGCTTTCTGCACTCTTTTAAAATATAACCCGACACTCCGTTTGGCCCTATTGCTTCCTCTCCTCCAATTCCTTCAACAATTCACAAATTTCCTCCTCTTTTTTTATTTCCACTCCTTTCTGACTTTTTTCATTCCTTGTAGTTCATTGAATTTTATTTTTTTATGAATATTTTCTGAAAGTTTTATTTTTGAATTTCACTCATTATTTTGGATCTTTTATATTATCATTACCTTCTTTTAATCTCTCCACTTTGTCCTTGTGCTTGATTCTTCATTGATAAATCTGTAGAAACAGTTTGGGTTCTTCTTTTCACTTTTCAAACTATATCCTTCTCATAACCTTTTCTTCCTCTCTCCTTATGCACACATATTTATTTCTTGCTAATTTATAGTCCCTTTTTTATTTCTTTGTGTCGATTTCTCAACTTTTTTCCATGCCTCATCCATTATTTCTTTGCCCTCTCACATCTTCCATGAACCATTCTGTCTTTCCCTTTTCTCTTGGTGTATATAGTGGTACGTGTTTTTTCAACTCCTTTCTCATATATGCTCAGAAAATGTTGTACACTACCCTCCCGAGTTTCACGCTATGCGAGTTTCACGATCCTCGAGTTTTGCGCTGAGTCCTAAATTCTTACCATCCCGACTTTTGCGCATTATATCCCGAGTTTTGCTTTTTTTTTCTTTTTTTCTTCTTTTTTTTTTTTTTTTCTTTTTTGTGCGTGTGTGTGCCTACAGCGCCGTTAGGCAAATGACCTCCAGGAGTGGGATGGTAGGCCCTGGAGATTAACTTGAGGGCTGTGGGTGGTTGGCCCTTGCCCGTGGTGGCGCAGACATAATTTCTATAGTGACCCTTGATTAAGGCCATGCCCCCCCCCTGTGTCCCCCGATGCACTGCAATCGAGGTAGATTTAAGGGCAGCGTGTGTTTTTTCTTGGGCCACTCAACGGTGCAGAAAAGATTTTAAGTGGTTTTTACACCCCTCATAAGGGATCGAACTGGGTCCGAGAAGCACCGGAGATTCTTTTTTGTCCCTTTCGTTATACCTTTGTGGGTGGTCAAGCTCATGTCGAGTTGACATATATCTTCGGTACCCACTCGCTACCGCCCCAAAAGGGGACGTATGGCACATTTCCCCCTTTCCGCTTAGTATAGTATTTACTTAATAGGTTTGATGTGTATGCGTTTTGCTTTTTATTTTTCCATTTTTTTGTGTTTTTTCTACAGGAACAGCCGGGGGTGCTAAGATAGGGAACACCCCAAAATAAGTGCACCTTTCCTTTCTATTACCACAAAATACCCTTATAAGTGATTAACCTGCGTTTGGTACTTTGGTTCGGAGGGATGGAGGAGACAGGGGAGAAAAGAGGAAGGGATTTTGGGCAGTTATTGTCAAAACAGTCACACAACCCTCAGCTGACAAGATAGTGTCAGGCTCATCACCCAAACCCAAAAAAGCATCGTGGGTGACTCCCAACTCAAGCTCAATCTCAAACTCCTCTCCTCCCCTCTTTCTACGTAGTGTGGGGAAGCCCCCACCCCCGGGGGGGGTCACAAACCCCAGGCTAAAACCCCAAAACCCCTTCATGCTGGGGGGACAAGGGGGGGGGCATTTTTTAGGATATTTTTTGGGGGAAAAAATGATCTTATAAGCTTAAAAATACGGTAGAAACAGGCCCCAAAATTAATCCAGGGCCACCTCCCAAACCCCCCGGGGTCCTGCCTAACGGCGCTGTAGGACCACACACCCAAAAAAAAAAAAAAGAGGAAAAAAAAAAAAAAACCAATAAAAAAGCATTTTTTCAGGGTTTTTTAATACCCCAGTTTTGCGATCCCGAGTTTTGCGCATGCCCCGGGAAAAAAGCAAGCGCGAAACTCGGGAAGTAGGTATTTCACTTTTCACTCGGGCCCCCTTTTATTTTTCCAAACAATTTCTTCATATTTTTTCAGTTCTTTCCCTTTAGTTTTTTCCAAAGTCTCTTTTTCCCTTTTGTACAAAATTTGCTCCTTCTTTTTTTCCTTTTTCGTCTCCATTCTAAGATTTATAGTCCTTTTTTTTCCCATGGGCAGCCATAATTGATCCATTTGTAGGTCTATTCCTTTTTTTAAAACTAGGTCAAGGCGTGGTTTTCTCTCCCCTTATAGTGTTTTTTTGTCACCCCTGGTCATCGTGTTTTTCCCTTTCAGTTCAACAATTATTCCCCCGGGATTTTTTATTTCCTCCCAAATGTCTCCCCTTTTTCTTCTTTTCAGTTTAAAAAACTCCAACTACATATTTTTTACTATTCTTTATTATTTTTTTAAGTCTTCAAAGGGGTTTTTTAATAAAGGGGGCATTCCCCCAATTTTAGTCCCCAAATTCCCCAATTCCGAACTTTCGGAATGGTAAATTTAGTGCGGAATTCGCAAAACGTTTTCCTGAAAAAATTGCGAATTTCGAATTCGGGCCACCAAATTTTGAAGCGCAATCGCAATAACTTGCGGAATGGGTAAATTTTGTTCGGAAATTTCGCAATTACGGAGCCCGAAAAAAATGCGAATTTCGGGGCGACCCCCAAAATTTTGAAACGCAATCGCAATAATTGTGACGGCACCCCCTTCAAAGTGGCAAATGCCCCCCGTGAACAAATTTCCCCCCAAATATTGTGGAGAGACACTGCCAACTGCCCAATTGCCAATGTAGCACAGCACTCATCAATGCGCGCTGGAACTTAGGATTTAGAGGTTACGCTGGCGTGTGTGTGTTTTGTTTCCAACCCCACTGCGAACCCGAAGAAATACAAAGGAATACAAAGGAATACAAAAGGAAACCCAAAAAAAGCAAAAGACGATAGGTCCCTTTCAAGGGGTTTGCTTTAAATACTAAACAACTAGATAATAAAAGAGAAAAGGGTGGAAGAGAAGGGCCCTCCCCACCCCCCCCCCTCCGCCGAAGCTGGCCCGGGAAAAAAATGATACCATGCAATATAAAAAACGCATGGAAAATTTGGGGAGGAAAATTTAAAACTGTAAAACATGGTAACTACTATAGTTTTGGGGGAGGTTTAGTGCTGATAGATAGGTAGTATGGTGTTTTTTAATGGTGGAACACATGTGGAGGGTT
>JACEEZ010019701.1:0-12500 GCA_016584305.1 Chionoecetes opilio
CTCTCTCTCTCTCTCTCTCTCTCTCTCTCTCCTTCTCTCTCTCTTTCTCTCTCTCTCTCGATATTTATTACCCCTTAAGGCTTAAAACATAAAAAAACACTCTTATTACCATCACATTAACCCCTTCACGCCCAGATCTTTCCTTGGCTATATAAAATGGTCTGTTGTCGAGCCATAAAATAACGAAAAGTCACTGAATATACCACAGAGTTAGTGGACAAGGATACTAAACAGGTCATAGCTATAAAACATTGCTTATACTCACTACAAATCGTCTAATGGTACCCAAATTACAATGGATATTACGTTCTGGGTCTCAAGGGGTTAACCTTAACGTAACCTTACCATAACCTCATAGCAGCCTCATAGTAACCTCATAGCAACCTCATAGCAACCTAACCTAACACACACATTTCCATCCTTCAGCTGAGTGTGGTCTGACCGAGGGTTCGACGCGCGCTGGCTCCCTAACCTCCCTCAAGAGCTCAAGTGTTCCTAGCCTCGCGACCTTCCGAAGCGAGGGGGCGTTGGACGGGAGGAGGAGGAAGAGGTGGAAAGGAGGAGGAGGAGGAGGAGGAGGAGGAGGAAGAAGAGGAGGTTCTAAGCTTCCTTTTATACCTTATCGAGATTCTGTTTTGACTTGGCTGCTCAAAGATACACTTGGCGGGAATGCTAAGACGGTTATGATTGCTAGTAAGTATTGTGTGTGTGTGTGTGTGTGTGTGTGTGTTTTACATTTGTGCCTATAGCGCCTGTAGGCAGTGGTGACCCAGGTTTCGGATGGTAGGCTCTGGAGGCACACTTGAGGGCTGTGATGGTTGGTCCTCGCCCGTGGTGGCGCAGGCAGGATTGTTATAGTGACGCCTGTGATTAGAGGCTCATGCCGCCCCCCTGTGTCCTCCCAGGCACTCACAGTCCAAGGTAGAGTTGATGGGCAGGGCATGTGGGTGTTCTTAGGCCACTCCACGGTGCAGAAAGGTTTTAGTTTTCTTCGGGGATCGAACTCGGGTCACCGAGAACGCTAGTCGGAGACGCTAACCACTCCGCTACCGTCTCCCCTGTGTGTGTGTGTGTGTGTGTGTGTGTGTGTGTGTGTGTTAATATTTATAAACACTAATCTTATCTACTATTATCTATATATCCATCAATATTTCATTCAATGCATCTCCTCTATTTCATAATAACACCACTTTCTTCCCTCCTCCTCCTCCTCCTCCTCCTCCTCCTCCTCTCCTCCTCCTCCTCCTCCTCCTCCCTCCTCCTCCCCTCCTCCTCCTCTTCCTCCCCCCTCCTCCTCCTCCAGCCGTGTCACCCTCGAGCACCAGCCACGCAGAGACCATGTCCACCTTGAGGTATGCCGCAAGGGCGCGATGCATCATCAACACACCCACTGTTAATCTTGATCCCAGCGCTGCCACCATTTTTGATCTCAGGGAAGAGGTGGCGGTACTGCGAAGGTTACTCGATACTGAGGTAAAGAGAGAGAGAGAGAGTTTGTGTGTGTGTGAGTGAGTGAGAGAGAGAGAGAGAGAGAGAGAGAGAGAGAGAGAGAGAGAGAGAGGAGACGAAGAGGAGAGAGAGAGAGAGAGGAGAGGAGAGAGAGAGAGAAGAGGAAGAGAGGAGGAGAGAGAGAGAGAGGTATATATACGTAAATAAAAAAAAAATAGAGGAACTAGAAGGATTTAAAGGCAAAAAAAAAAGAAGAAAAAAAGAAGAAAAAAGAAAAAAAAAAAAAACCATGATAATACCTAAAAAAAAAAAAAAAAAAAAAAAAAAAAAAAAAAACTAACCCCAATTTTTTTCAGTCCCCAGATAGACCTAAGCTGACCCTAGGCCTACTCGACACCACCACCACCACCTCTCCCCCCCTAGACCCCGGGGATCGAACCCTGGTCTGGCTCAAGGGCGTAGAATCATCAACCATGGGCGTGCAAACCAGCTCTGATGCTCTCACGCCCACGACTGCTGATGCCACGACCAGCCCACGCCCACCCACGCCCACCCATGATAGAGGGGTGGGGGTGGGGGGGGTGGGAGGGAGGGGGAGGGGGCGATTGGTTGTAGAAACGGATCTTCCATATCTGCTCAACACACCTGAAGATTTGCAAGGAGACAGTGTTGTTATTTATCATATACAGGTGTGTGTGTGTGTGTGTGTGTGGGTGTGTGTGTGTGTGTGTGTGTGTGTGGGTGTGTGTGTGTGTGGGTGGGTGTGGGTGTGGATGTGTGTGGGTTGTGTGTGGGTGGGTTGGGTGTGGGTGGTGTGTGGGTGTGGGGTGTGGGTGTGTGGGTGTGGGTGTGTGTGTGGGTGGGGTTGTGTGGGTGTGGGTGGGTGTGTGTGTGGGTGTGGGTGTGGATGTGTGTGGGTGTGTGTGGGTGGGTGTGGGTGTGGGTGGGTGTGGGTGTGTGGGTGTGGTGTGGGTGTGTGGGTGTGGGTGTGTGTGTGGGTGGGTGTGGGTGGGTGTGGGTGTGGGTGTGTGTTGTGGGGGTGTGTGTGGGTGTGGGGTGTGTGTGTGTGTGGGTGGGGTGGGGTGTGGGTGTGGGTGTGGGTGGGGGTGGGGTGTGTGTGTGTGTGTGTGTGTGTGTGTGTGGTGTGTGTGTGTGTGGAAGAGGAGGATGTGGTATACAGAAAGAGAGGAGAGAGAGAGAGAGAGAGAGAGAGAGAGAGAGAGAGAGAGAGAGGAGAGAGAGAGAGAGAGAGAGAGAGAGAGAGAGAGAGAGAGAGATGAAATAAACAGAGAGAGAGAATACAGAGAGAGAGAAAAGAGAAAAAATACAGAGAGAGAAACAATCATCACTTCTCTCTCTCTCTCTCTCTCTCTCTCTCTCTCTCCTCTCTCTCTCTCTCTCTCTCTCTCTCTTCTCCTCTCTCTCTCTCTCCTCTCTCTCTCTCTCTTCTCTCCCCCCCCCCCCCATACCTAACACCTTCCCTTCCCTCACAGACCGGCGCCTCTCTCCTAGGCTCAGGCGAGGACGCTGATCTTCCCCTCTCTGGCATGGGTGTATCGGCCGCCCACTGCACCCTCACCCACGCCCATGGCCACGTCACGCTAAGGGTGCGGGCGGGGTGTGAGGTGAGGGTGGGCGGGGAGGTGGTGGGCGCGAACGGTGGGCGGTTGTTAACGGATGGGGATGGCGTTAGTATTGGGTGCCGAATGTTTACTTTCCATATGCCATCAAGATCACGCCCACGGAACTTCCCACGCCCGCGATGTGAGGTATGACTGTAGTAGTAGTGGTAGTAGTAGTAGTAGTAGTAGTAGTAGTGGTAGTAGTAGTAGTAGTAGTAGTAGTAGTAGTAGTATAGTGGTAATAGTAGTAGTAGTAGTGGTAGTAGTAGTAGTAGTGGTAGTAGTAGTAGTAGTAGTAGTAGTAGTGGTGGTAATAGTAGTAGTAGTAGTAGTAGTAGTGGTAGTAATAGTAGTAGTAGTAGTAGTAGTAGTAGTAGTAGTGGTAGTAGTAGTAGTAGTAGTAGAAATAGTAGTAGTGGTAGTAATAGTAGTAGTAGTAGTAGTGGTAGTAATGGTAGTAGTAGTAGTAGTAGTAGTAGTGGTAGTAGTAGTGGTAGTAGTAGTAGTAGTAGTAGTGGTAGTAGTAGTAGTAGTAGTAGTAGTAGTAGTAGTAGTAGTAGTAGTAGTAGTAGTGGTAGTAGTAGTAGTAGTAGTAGTAGTGGTAGTAGTAGTAGTAGTAGTAGTAGGCAGGGATGTATTTATGATCTTGAACCATGGAGGCTTATTCCAGCCAAGAGATGTTTAAATGTGTACAGGATAATGTACAATATATTGATGAGTACGATGACTATAAGATGTGAGACACTGTGCCCTACCAAAAGGCTCCGGTAACTTGCTAAGGATAACTTTCCAAACATGAAATTAAAATAAAACTAAGACAATCTGAGTTGGGGTTCAACTTCGCTATTATTCTTATTTACATCAGCAGGAGTGAAACCCTAAGAAACAGATTTGGTTTGGCGTGTGAAGCACCCTGAATTGTATATTCCCAAGGTTTGGCCCCTACTCAAATCGACCCCTCGGTCTTGAAACTATTTTTTTATTTTTAAACCACAAAGGACTGGCCAAGGACCCCAAAAAAAATTGCACTTCAAAAAAAATGCATTTAAAAAAAAAAATGCATTTTCGAAAAAATTGCACTTGAAAATAACCATTCGAAAAAAAAGCACTTCGAAAAAAAAGACTTCAAAAATAACCCCTTTTAGAAAAATGCACTTCAAAAATAGCACTTCAAAAATAACACTTCGAAAATAACATTTCAAAAAAAGACTTCGAAAATAAGCACTTCAAAAAATTGCACTTCAAAAATAAGCATTCGAAAATTAAACTTCAAAAATAAGCACTTCGAAAATAAGCACTTCGAAAATAAGCATTCAAAAATAACACTTCAAAAATAACACTTCAAAAAATTTGCATTTCAAAAAAAAAATGCACTTCTTTTTAACTGTGTGTTTTTGTCCATTGATTCTTCTCACCTCTCCAAAAGTGTTTCTGTGTCTCCTCTTTTTCATGCCTCCTCATCTCCTCTGTCTGCACTCCTCATCCCTCTGTAATGCACCCCCCATTCCTCTGCATGCATCCTACTCCCCTTTTTCGCACTCCTCACTCCCTGTAGCATCCTCACCCTCCTCTGTCATGCACTCCTCACCCTCTGTCATGCACTCCTCATCTCCTCGTCACACTCCTCATCTCCCCTGTCATGAAACTCCCATCCCCCCTGTCATGACCCTCATCTCCTCTGTATCATCCTCATCTCCCTGTATGCACCCCTCACCCTCGTCATGCATCCTCATCTCCCCGTCATGGCCTCTCATCCCCTTTGTCTGCACTCCTCATCTCCTCTGTCATGCACCCTCATCTCCCTGTCATTGCCTCTCAGTCCTGTCATGCACTCCTATCTCCTTTTGTCATGCACTCCTCATCTCCTCTGTCATGCACTCCTCATCTCCTCTTCATGCACTCCTCATCCCCTCTGACATGAAATCCTCATTCTTCTGTCATGCACTTCATCTCCCCTGTCATGCATCTATCTTTTCCCTGTCATGCACTCCTCATTCCTCTGTATGCACCCTCATCTCCCTGTCATGATCCTCAATCCCCTCTGTCATGCATCCTCATCTCCCCTGGTCATGCATCTCATCCCCTCTGTCACCCACTCCTCATTCCTTGTCAGCACTCCTCATCTCCTCTGTCATGCACTCCTCATCTCCTCTGCCCAAGCACTCCTCATCCCTCTTCATGCCTCCTCATTCCTTGTCATGCACTCCCATTCCTCGTCATGCACTCCTAAATCTCTCGTAAATGCACTCCTCATCTCCTCTGTCATGCACTCCTCATCTCCTCTGTCATGCACTCCTCATCTCCTCTGCATGCACCCCTCATCTCCTTGTCATGCACTCTCATCCTTGTCATGCACTCACATCTCTCTGTCATGCACTCCAACTCCTCTTGCATCATCCTCATCTCTTGTCATGAAACTCCTCTCTCCCTTCATGCACTCTCATCTCCTCTGTCATGCACCCTCATCCCTCTGTCATGCACTCCTCATCTCTTCTGTCATGCACTCTCATCTCCTCTTCATGCACTCCCCCATCTCCTCTGTCTGCACTCCTCACTCCTCTGTCATGCACTCCTCATCTCCTCTGCATGACCCTCATCTCTCTGCAGCACTCCTCATCTCCCCTGTCATGCACTCCTCATTTTCTGTAAATGCACTCCTCATCTCTCTGTTATGCA
This sequence comes from Chionoecetes opilio, assembly GCA_016584305.1. Classification (NCBI taxonomy): domain Eukaryota; kingdom Metazoa; phylum Arthropoda; class Malacostraca; order Decapoda; family Majidae; genus Chionoecetes; species Chionoecetes opilio. The sequence continues at coordinate 5,748 of JACEEZ010019701.1, forward strand.
CTCCTCATTCCTCTGTCGCATCACATCTCCTCGTCATCCCACTCCATTCCCCTTGTCATGCACTCCTCATTTCCCTGTCATGCACTCCTCTCTCCCTGTCATGCACTCCTCATCTCCCTGTCATGCACCCCTCATCTCCTCTGTCATGCACTCCTCATCTCCCTGTCATGCACTCCTCATCTCCTCTGTCATGCACTCCTCATCTCCTCTGTCATGCACTCCTCATCTCCTCTGTCATGCACTCCTCATCTCCTCTGTCATGCACTCCTCATCTCCTCTGTCAGCACTCCTCATCTCCTCTGTCATGCACTCCTCATCCCCTCTGTCATGCACTCCTCATCTCCTCGTCATGCACTCCTCATCTCCTCTGTCATGCACTCCTCATCTCCTCTGTCATGCACTCCTCATCTCCTCTGTCATGCACTCCTCATTCCTCTGTCATGCACTCCTCATCTCCTCTGTCATGCACTCCTCATCTCCTCTGTCATGCACTCCTAAATCTCCTCTGTCATGCACTCCTCATCTCCTCTGTCATGAAACTCCTCATCTCCTCTGCCCATGCACTCCTCATCTCCTCTGTCATGCACTCCTCATCTCCTCTGTCATGCACTCCTCTCCCCTTGCAGCTCCTCATTCCTCTGTCATGCACTCCTCATCCCCCTCTGTCATGCACCCCTTTCATTCCTCTGTCATGCACTCCTCATCCCCTCTGTCCATGCACTCCTCATCTCCTCTGTCATGCACTCCTCATCTCCTCTGTCATGCACTCCTCATCTCCTCTGTCATGCACTCCTCATCTCCTCTGTCATGCACTCCTCATCTCCTCTGTCATGCACTCCTCTCTCCTCTGTCATGCCTCCTCATCTCCTCTGTCATGCACTCCTCATCCCTCTGTCATGCACTCCTCATCTCCCTGTCATGCATCCTCATCTCCTCTGTCATGCAATCCTCATCTCCCCTGTCATGCACCTCCTCATCTCTCTGTCATGCACTCCTCATCTCCTCCTGTCATGCACTCCTCATCTCCTCTGTCATGCACTCCTCATCTCCTCTGTCATGCACTCCTCATCTCCCCTGTCATGCACTCCTCATCCCCCCTGTCATGCACTCCTCATCTCCTCTGTCAGGGCATCCTCATCTCCCCTGTCATGCAACTCCTCATCCCCTCTGTCATGCACTCCTCATCTCCCCTTCATGCACTCCTCATTCCTTGTCTGCACTCCTCATCTCTCTGCATGCACTCCTCATCTCCTCTGTCATGCACTCCTCTTTCCTCTGTCATGCACTCCTCATCTCCTCTGTCATGCACTCCTCATCTCCTCTGTCATGGCACTCCTCTCTCCTCTGTCATGCACTCCTCATCTCCTCTGTCATGCACTTCTCATCTCCTCTGTCATGCACTCCTCATCTCCTCTGTCATGCACTCCTCATCCCCCTCTGTCATGCATCCTCATCTCCTCTGTCATGCACTCCTCATCTCCTCTGTCATGCACCCCTCATCTCCTCCTGTCATGCACTCCTCATCTCCTTGTCATGCACTCCTCATCTCCTTGTCATCCCACTCCTCATCTCCTGTCATGCACTCCTCATCTCCTCTGTCATGCACTCCTCATCTCCTCTGCATGCACTCCTCATCTCCTCTGTCATGCACTCCTAAATCTCCTCTGTCATGCACTCCTATCTCCTCTGTCATGCACTCCTCATCTCCTCTGTCATGCACTCCTCATCTCCCTGTCATGCACTCCTCACTCCTCGTCATGCACTCCTCATTCCTCTGTCATGCACTCCTCATCTCCTCTGTCATGCACCCCTCATCCCCTCTGTCATGCATCCTCATCTCCTCTGTCATGCACTCCTCATCTCCTCTGTCATGCACTCCTCATCTCCTCGTCATGCACCCTCATCTCCCCTGCATGCACCCCTTTCATCCCCTCTGTCATGCACTCCTCATCTCCTCTGTCATGCACTCCTATCTCCCCTGCCATGCACTCCTCATCTCCTCTGTCATACACCCCTCATCTCCTCTGTCATGCACTCCTCATCTCCTCTGTCATGCACTCCTCATCCCCTGTCATGCACCCTCATCTCCTCTGTCATGCACTCCTCATCTCTGTCATGCACTCCTCATTCCTCTGTCATGCACTCCTCATCTCCTCTGTCATGCATCCTCTTTCCCTTTCTGTCATGCACTCCTCATCTCTGTCATGCACTCCTCAATCTCCTCTGTCATGCACTCCTCATTCTGTCAGCACCTCTCTCTCTGTCATGCACTCCTTATCTCCTCGTCAAGCACTCCTCATCTCCTCTGTCATGCCTCCTCATCCCCTTTGCAAGCACTCCTCATCTCCTCTGTCATGCACTCCTCATCTCCTCTGTCATGAAACTCCTCATCTCCTCTGTCATGCACTCCTCATCTCCTCTGTCATGCACTCCTCATCTCCTCTGTCATGCACTCCTCATCTCCTCTGTCATGCACTCCTCATCTCCTCTGTCATGCACTCCTCATCTCCTCTGTCATGCACTCCTCATCTCCTCTGTTCTCTCCACCTCTCTCATGTCCTGCTCATAAAAAGGATGCCATCAACATACGCTAAGTAACAGCTAACCAAATATCTTGTTTTTTACTATAATTTAAAGTTGACCCCAGTCAGAGCTTATGTTATTTGTGTGAGAAAAAAAAAAAAAAAAAAAAAAGGTATTCGAGATCCTTGGCTATTCATAAAACATTCGGGGCTACAGCCAATGCCCAGGCCTAACTACGCCCCTGGTAGTAGTAGTAGTAGTAGTAGTAGTAGTAGTAGTAGTAGTAGTAGTAGTAGTAGTAGTAGTAGTAGTAGTATAGTAGTAGAAATAGTGTAGTAGTAGTAGTAGTAGTAGTGGTGATGGTGGTGGTGGTGGTGGTGGTGTTAGTAGTAGTAGTGGTGGTAGTAGTAGTAGTAGTAGTAGTAATAGTAGTGGTAGTAGAAATAGTGTAGTAGTAGTAGTAGTAGTAGTAGTAGTAGTAGTAGTAGTAGTAGTAGTAGTAATAGTAGTGGTAGTAGAAATAGTGTAGTAGTAGTGGTAGTAGCAATAGTAGTGGTAGTAGAAATAGTGTAGTAGTAGTGGTAGTAGTAGTGGTGGTAGTAGTAGTAGTAGTAGTAATAGTAGTGGTAGTAGAAATAGTGTAGTAGTAGTGGTAGTAGCAATAGTAGTGGTAGTAGAAATAGTGTAGTAGTAGTGGTAGTAGTAGGGGGTGGTAGTAGTAGTATTTAGTGTAGAAGTAGTATAGTAGTAATGGTAGCAGTGGTGGTGGTGGTGTTCATACGGGGGGGGGGGGGGATGAGGGCCCCACCATTCTGATCTGTTAAGTGAGAGGGAGGGGGGGGAGGGAGAGAGGAGGAAGGAGGGGGAGAGAGAGAGACACTTCCCCTCCCTACTCTCTCTTCCTCAGTTACCTCTCACCACCACCACCAACTACTATACACTATACTACAATACTAACTATACTACATAAACGAATCATAACTGTAGTAGATTTAGAAATTCCACCTCACAATAATTACAGAAAACAATTTTTGGGCCTTAACTAAACCCCTTGAGGCCCAGAACGTAAGCTTGTAATTTGTTACCATTAACCCATTTTAGTGACTTAAAGCAATGTTTTTTTAGCTATGACCTGTTTAGTATCCCCCTTGCCACTAATAACTGTGGTATATTTAGTGACTTTTCGTTATTTATGGCTCGCAAAGACCATTTTATAAGCCAAGAAATATCTGGGGTTGAAGGGGTTTAATTGATACTTTCCCGTTAAAAAAATCCCTATATGAAAACAAAAAATTTAAAAACGCTTTTCAAATATACTATTATATATAACGATCAATAACTTCAAAATCTCTTAAAGGAAAAAAGATATGAACATAGACGGAACATGGCTGAAAAATTATATGAGTTAAGAAAAGTTCACGAAATAAAATTATCGAAATAAATAAAACATTAAAACAATAGAAAAAAAAAAACTAGCAAATAAAATTAAAAAAAAAAAATCATAAAAAAAAAAGTTCAAAAATTTCTTAACTTCACATTAAATAAAAAATAAAAAAAAGGAGAATAAACTATAAAAAAAAATACTTATAAACTTAAAATATTTTCCTGTAATTCCATTTTTTTTTTTTTTATTATTATTATTATTATTATTATTATTTATTATTATTATTATTATTATTATTATTATTATTATTATTATTATTGTTATCATTATTTTTTTATTATTTTTATTGTTATTATTATTATTATTATTATTATTATTATTATTATTATTATTATTATTATTATTATTATTATTATTATGCTAGTTGAAGAGTGCAATATTAATCCTCCTCCTCCTCCTCCTCCTCCTCCTCCTCCTCCTCTCCTCCACTTTTTCTTCCTCATTCTCTTCCTTCACTCCATCCTTCCTTCCTTCCTTCCTTCCTTCCTTCCTTCCTTCCTCCCTTCCTCCCTCCCTTCCTTCCTTCCTTCCTTCCTTCCTTCCTTTCCTTTCCTTCCTTCCTTCCTCCCTCCCTTCCCTCCTCCCTTCCTTCCTTCCTTCCTTCCTTCCTTCCTTCCTTCCTTCCTTCCTCCCTTCCTTCCTTCCTTCCTTCCTTCCTTCCTTCCTTCCTTCATTCATTCATTCATTCATTCATTCCTCCTTCCTTCCTTCCTTCCTTCCTTCCTTTCTTCCTTCCCTTCCTTCCTTCCTTCCTTCCTCCCTTCCTTTCTTCCTTCCTTCCTTCCTTCCTTCTTCCTTCCTTCCTCCCTCTCCTCCTCCTCCTCCTCCTCCTCCTCCTCCTCCTCCTCCTCCTCCTCCTCCTCCACTCAACAGACGTGGACGCAAAGTGAGAGGGAAGAGGAGTGGGAACACCAGCCAGCCCACTCAGCCCACTCCTCGCCCACGCCTGCCTCAACACACGCCCACACGCCCTGGTGAGTAGTAGTAGCAGTAGTAGTAGCAGTAGTAGTAGCAGTAGTAGCAGCAGTAGTAGTAGTAGCAGTAGTAGCAGTAGTAGTAGTAGTAGCAGTAGTAGCAGTAGTAGTAATAGTAGTAGTAGTAGTAGTAGTAGTAGTAGTAGTAGTAGTAGTAGTAGTAGTAGTAGTAGTAGTAGTAGTAGTAGTAGTAGTAGTAGTAGTTTTCAAGTAGTGCATAATTTCTCGTAATCAATTTCCTTTCACAAATACATAATAATAATATAATAATAATAATAATAATAATAATAATAATAATAACAATAATAATAATAATAATAATAATAATAATAATAGTAATAATAATAATAATAATAATAATAATAATAATAATAATAATAATAATAATAATAATAATAATAATAATAATAATAATAACAACAATAATAATAATAATAATAATAATAATAATAACAATAATAAGTATAATTACATATGTAGTTAAATAATAGTTATAATTAAGCTATAAACATGGTAATTAATCTTAAGATGTTATAATTCTAATCTATTTAATTAAGCCCATATATTTCATTATAATCTGCATGTCTATATTAATGATTTGCTAACTTTAGGTATAATTATAATTGATGCATTTAATAACTAACTAATAATTTAATAACTAACATGTTTCTATGATATTAATTGTATCATTTGCTTAATTAAACATACTAATTAATATAACAAAGCTCATGTTCCCATCAACTGTGTCAGAATCTACCGTAGACAACACTATAGTCGCCAGTCACTCGCCACTGCACTAATGTCGGCCTTAACAATATATTACGAATTATAGCATCACTACAGCCTTGTATGTGCCACTGAAGAGACATGCACAGTAGTTTATATTATGTACATCACACTACATGTTTTCAGTGGCACATACATACATAGTAGTAGTAGTAGTAGTAGTAGTAGTAGTAGTAGTAGTAGTAGTAGTATAGTAGTAGTAGTAGTAGTAGTAGTAGTAGTAGTAGTAGTAGAAGAGACATGCACAGTAGTTTATATTATGTACATCACACTACATGTCTTCAGTGGCACATACAAGGCTGTAGTGATGCTATAATTCGTAATATATTGTTAAGGCCGACATTAGTGCAGTGGCGAGTGACTGGCGACTATAGTGTTGTCTACGGTAAGGGGAGACTCGAGGATGAAAAATGAAAAATCGTAACTCTATAAGATCGATAACTTTAATAAACGACATAAAAAAACAGATTTAACTTCGGTCATAAAAACGGTCATAACTTCGACATTGTTTGATATATATTGATGAAAATTGGCTGGAATCTATCTGTCTATAATGTACAGACGTCATCCAAATTTCAGGGTGGAAAATGGCACATGAGTCTAAGATCTAAAACTTTTTCCAAAACTATTAAAAAAAACGGGATTTTAGTCAGAACTTCAACATTTGTGAAGATATAGTGACCAAAATTGGCTGGAATACTTGTGGTCTTAATGTACACACGTCAGCCAAGTTTCATCCAAATCGACATGTAAATAAAAATATATATAAATAAATAAATCTGAAAATATGAAAATACGTCAAAAAATCAAATATAGATAGATATATGAATACAAACGCACTGTATAACCCCCGAGTCTCCCTTAACGTTACTCATCCAATGTTTATACGTCTAATGACATCACTTAATTATGACCTTATATGGGGAAATCTGACCTTATATGGGGGAAATATGACCTTATATGGGGAAATATGACCTTATATGGGGGAAATATGACCTTATATGGGGGAAATATGACCTTATATGG
>JACEEZ010019701.1:17500-65000 GCA_016584305.1 Chionoecetes opilio
TGCCTCGCTGGACTCCCGCCTGGCGCAGCTGTCCGCCGCAGCGCCCTCGCGGGACCTGTTCCTGCAGCTTGGGGGGTCAGGCGCGACGCGGGGCGGGGATTCCGCCTCGCCGCTCACCTCGCCCTCGGAGGCGCGGCGCCGCTGGGACAAGAGTGTGTGGCCTGAGATGGTGCGCGGCCTCAGGAGGAACAGAAGCGTGCCTGATGTCACCCTCGGGACGCGCCGGGCCTCGCGGGGCTCACCAGGGCCGTCGTCCTCCTCCTCAGCGGCCTCGTCCTCGTCGTCCTCCTCGTCGGGGGGCTCCGGCGGGGGCGCGTCTGTCGCCTCGGAGGAGCGGGAGCGGCGGCAGCAGATCATCGCGGCTGTGACGCGGCGGCTGTATCCGGGCGCCCCCGCCGCCCACACCTCCCGCTGCGCCCCTAAGAAAGCCGCCGGGGAGCGCTGGTGTGAAACCCTGAGGAAGGGAGGGGAGGCGCGCCCCTCGCGCCTCCCCGTGAGGCAGGTGTCCTCGGAGCCCAGCACGCCGCGGGGCGCCAGGCGGCTGCCGCCCCTGCCGCAGCCTCACCCGGGGCGGGGCGAGGCGGGGCGCTGGTCTCGCCTCACTACCTCCACCACCTCCACCTCATCCTCCCGCCGTGAGTCCCGCACCACCACCTCCTCCACCTCCAGGACCCTTAAAACCACCACCACCACCAGGATCCCGCGGCCCTCGGGTGGCGGCAGACCCGACACACAGGACCAGGGCGTGGGCTGTGACCTGGGGGGCGCGGGGCGGGGCGGGGCCCGGGAGGCAGAGCGTCAGGAAGACCAAAACGGCAACGTGGAGCCGCGCGGGGCGGGGCGGGGCACGCCTGGCAGGGGCTCCCCGACCCCGCCTGCCCCGGAGTGCCCCGCGCCCCCGCCCCAGGACGCCCCGGTGGCGGGGGATGATGTGGAGTTTTTCTCCGAGGACAGCCTGGAGCTGGCCGAGGGGGACACGAGTGGCCCCGACAAGCTGTACCCCGAGTGTGGTGAGGAGGAGGAGATGTCTGTCGGGGAGCTGAGCAAGGACTCCCTGGAGGACAGCCTCACCAGCGCCGACCTGCAGGAGGCAGAGAGGCCTGAGCAGGGCGCCAGCAGGGGGAGGGCGCCGCCCCTGGGGGAGACGCAGGACGCCTTCATCCGGGCCTTCTTCAGGTCTGTGGGCAGCCTGGACCACGAGCCTCCCAGGCCCGAGGAGGAGGAAGACCTGGAGGAGGAGGAGGAGGAGGAGGAGGAGGAGGAGGAGGAGATGTCCCTGAGCGAGGAAGCGAGTGAGGCTCAAACCCACGGCCTGGCCGCGTCCCCCCACCGCCGCAGCCCCCCAGGCCTCCCCCCCGCCACGCTGTCCCCCAGGATGCAGCGCCGGTGGCTGCGGGAGCGGGCCGAGCAGCGGCGGCTGGAGGGCGTCGCCTCGGAGGACAGCGACGGCGACGCCAGCAGGCAACCCAAGCACAAGAAACGACGCCTCCGCAGGGCGTCCCTACCCCTGCCGTGCCGCGTGGAGGGGGCGTCGCTCCTCCTCTCCCCCACGCACACCCCACAGACGGCCCGGGAACTTGTCTTGCCCCCAGCAGACCCCAGGGGCGTGGGTGTGGGCGTGAGGGGTGAGTGTGTGCCTGAAGGGGGGCGGCAGGGGGGCGGTGAGGGGGAGGACCCGGGTACTGAGGGGCGCCACACAGCCCTCCCATCCCCACCACCCTCCCCACCCCCACACTCCCCACCTCCCCTCCACACCAAGAGAAGGCGCCTCACCCCACCAGAGGACGCCCCCACCATGCCCCGCCCTGACCCCTCCCCGCCCCCTCTCGACCCCCACGCCATCCTGAAGGACTCTGCGCGGCGACTCCTGCAGGCGGTGAGTCAGGCCGGCCCTTACTCGGAGGCCTCGCAGGACGCCATGGCAGAGCTGCTAAGGGCATCATCACAGCGCATCCTTGGCATCGCGGGGGAGGGCATCAGCGGCTCCCATGTCCCTAGAGACGAGACTCATACACTAGAGGGAGTGGACAGGCGGCAGGAGCACCCTTCAGAGGCACACACAAGGCTGAAGAAGACACAGAAGGAAGCAACCACCTCTCCTGAAACATCCCCAAGTGACACCCGGGGTAGGAAAGTTAGTTTTACCTCCCCGGAGAGCCCCTGGGGAAGCTATAGCGACGAGGGGGAGGAAGGGCGCGGGGAGGCAATAGATAACACCCCCACCACTCCTACCGCCACCACTACGACCACCACCACGCCCGTCGCCTCGGACATAGGGTCAGGGGAAAGCTCATGGGAGGACCTGGAGATGGAGGATGCTTGCCAGAAGGAGATCGGAGCCTCGCAAATGCAGATCATCGCTTCAGAATTCACTCCTCGTACTGCCAAGACGTCTTTTGTACACCATTATAGAGTGCAGTGAGAGTAGCAGATCGGAGGGCGTGCCATCTGAAGCTGAACCTGACATCATCCCTTCAGATTGGCAGGAAACACCCACGGAGGAGGAGGAGGAGGAGGAAGAATGCCCCAGTTACGACATGACAGAAGATCGTTTAAGTTCCTCGGATGACACAGCTTTAGACACAATACGACGTCAAGACGACCCCCACGACTCTCTGTCCTGCGTGTCTGATGACGTCCTGGGGGAAAGAACCTATAGGAGTCTTCCATAACCTGACGGGGTCCTTGGAAATCCTCAACCAAAGGGGAAGACCTGAAGCAAGACCCTGTGACTTATACGAAACTCTGACTAAATCCCAAAGCTGTGAAAACCTTGGAGGGGAGACTGTTGAAGAGAGGGAATTGGAGAGGGGAGTGAGAGGGCTTATAAGAAGAGAGGAGAGAGGGGTGATGAGTGGGACAGAGAGAGGGGAGAAAGATGAGAGAGAGAGAATCGGCAAAGAGTGGGGAGTAGAGAGAGAGGGAGAGGAGTGTCCAAGCTATGGGGAGTGGAGTGGGGAGTATTCCTGATATCATTCCAAAACTTGATCTCTCCCAAATGTGTCTATCTCCCCCCCATACCTCCTCTTCCTCTTCTTCCTCCTCCTCCTCTTCCAAAATTCCCTCTCCTCACCATCCTTCCTTTCCTCCCTCATTCTCCCCACAAGAAAGTCGCCATTCCACTCATTCCCCACTCCCTTACTCCCAGCCCACTCATTCCCCACTCACCCACTCCCCACCCAGATACTCCCCACCCACTCACTCCCCACTCACTCACTCCCCACTCCCCCACTCCCCACCCACTCACTCACCCACTCACTTACCACCCACTCACTCCTCGCCCACTCACTTACCACTCACATACTCCCCACTCACTTACTCCCTACGCACTCACTCCTCGCCCACTCACTTACCACTCACTCACTCCCCACTCACTCACTCCCCACTCCCCCACTCACCACCCACTCACTTACCACTTATTTACTCCTCGCCCACTCACTCCCCACTCCCCCACTCCCCGGCCTCTTCTCGCACGCCCACTCCGCCCTGGACGCCCGCAGGTTGTCACACTCTCAGCTCCACTCTAGATCCTGACTCTCTCGAGGGGGAAGGAGTAGAAGCGAGTGAGGAGGAGGTGGATCTGGGGTCAAGAGAAGGCGAGGGAGTAAGAGGGAGTGATAGGGAGTGGGTGCAGGTGGAAGGAGTGAGAGGGAGTGATAGGTCAGTGATGGAGTTTGAGGATATGAAGGAGTGGCCACCTTTACTCCCCCCTGTTCCCTCTCCCCACCCCCACTCCCACCAGCCACCACCTACCTCCCCACTCCCTGTCACTCCCCCTCCACCCTACTCCACATCGGGTGCGGCCACATCCCCACAAACTTCGCACTCCCCACTCCCTACCTCACACCCCGCCACTCCCCTCGCCCCACTGCCTACCCCACTCCCGGCCCGTCACGGTTCTTACACTCCACTGCCTGAACTCAGCACCCAGGAGGGGACCATCAACATTGCTGAAGTCAGCGATCTGCATTACGAGGAGGCTGAGACAGCGTACAGAGGCCAATAAGCACAGTTAGCACTCGTCAGCTGGAAAAGGGAGAAATCGTATCGGCCGTGACGCCAGCACTCAGCACTCAGCACCTCACAAGTCGGTCAGCATTACTCAGAGCCGTACAGTCGACTGCTGACTCTGGTTCTACCTCAGCGCCTGATTTAAGTAGTGACAATATTGTTCCATCTTCTGTATCAGCCTTGCTAGATCAGCAGTCCAGTCTGCGGAGTGCTGACTGGTCAGAGGCCTTTGAAAGTCAGCAGAAAACTCCCTTCAGTGATGCAGAAGGTATCGCCCCACATGCGGCACCTCTGTCAGGCGTCGTCAGCATGGAGCGCCGCGTCAGCATGTCAGAAGCCTCAAGAGCACGGCTTATCTCTCAACAACTTTTGCTGAACTACGCACAGGAGCAAGTCAGCACTTTTCACCCCATTCAGGCTCAATTTGGAAGCGACTCCGCTGCTGCCTTGCCAGTGTTGACACAGTGTGCTGATCACAAGCCAGTGCTGAGTCACTCTGTGCTGACAGTAGGAAGAGAGCAACCTATCCTGACACAAACTCATCAAGTTAGCAGTCAGCAGCCAATAAGAATACAGGGAGCTCAGGAAGTCAGCACTCATCAACAATCAGTTTTGACACATTCAGCAAGTGGAGTCAGCGCTCAGCAGCTTGTGCCTACTCAGTTTGAATCTGCTTCTCCGCTACATGTGGTGACAGAGCTTGAGGCTGAAATCAGATGTTCCCAAGCCGGGCTGGTACCCTCTCCACGCCAGGCAAGGAGTCAGTCACCAGTGCTGACAGATCCTACAGCAGGTGTCAGCCACGCTCAGTCACAGGCCGTGCCAAGTGTGGAGCAAGTCAGCTGTCAGCAAATACAACCCCAAAGACAGGTTGCACAAGATGTCAGCAGAAGGCAACAGCAGGCGCTAAGACATACTGTAGGTGAAGTCAGCACCCCAGAAGCAATGCTGACTCAGTATGGAACTGAAAGTCCCACTCCAGTGCCGGTGCTGACACGGTTCAATGATGAGGTGCTGACATCCTCACCGCAGCAGGCACATAGATCCCAACAAGTGCTGACTGAGGCCATGATGACCGTCAGCAGCACTCTGCCAGGAGAAACACAGCATGAAATCGGAGTCAGCTGTCAGGCTCAGTTTTCAGAACAACAACTGGAGGAGGTCAGGAGCCAGGCACATCAATTGCTGACAAGCTCTTTTCAGAAACCTGATATTCTAGAACGAGTGCTGACACACGCCGTTAGTGAAGTCAGCACACCCAAACCACAGCTGACACAGTTTGCGAGTGAAAGTCCCGCCCCAGTGGCAGTGCTGACGCTGGCTGACAGTCAAGAGGGCGCATCAGAGAGAATGCTGACACCATCCTCACAGGTGACCTATTCTGCAGCTAAAGATAGGATGCAAGTCACCAGCCAGCACCTTGCTCAAGTACAACAGCTGACAGATGTTCTGAGTCAGCAGCCAACTCAGTCGCGAATGTCAAGTGAAGTCAGCAGCACTCGACCACAAGAGGAAGCTCAATATTTAAAAGACAGCAGTGGTCCACAGGCAATACCAGTGGAGATCAGCACTCAATACGCAACAACAAAAGTCAGCAGTCAGCATTCAAAAGCAGCTGAGATCAGTAGCCCGCACCCAGAGTCAGTAAAAGTCTTCAGTCTGCGGCCTTTCTCAGCAGAAATCACTAGTCAGCAGCCGTTATCAACTGAAATCATCAGTCCTCAGCCACTATCAGAAGTCCGTAGTCAGCTGCCATTAACGACAGAAATAAGCCAATCAATCTTAGAAACTATCAGCAGTCAGCAAGCGTCACCAACAGAAGTCAGCAGTCAGGATTCAACTCTCTCCAAAATCAGTGATCAACCAACGCTAGTAGAAGTCAGCAATCAGCATGTAGCGTTGGGAGATGTCAGTAGTCAGCAACTAATAACCAAAGAGCAGATCAGCATTGTGCAACCAGTGCTATCTACGATCAGCAGCTATCAGCCACCACCAGCTGAATTCACCAGCCAAATTCCAACGGTATTAAAAGTCAGCAGGGATCAGCAACCAACGGCGGTAGAAGTCAGCATCAAACAACCAGCGTATGCAAGACTCAGCAGTCATGAGTCAGGACTAACCGAAATCAGCACTCAGCAACCAGTATTACCAGTGGTCAAAAGTCAGCAGGAAGCACCAATAGAACTCAGCACTCAGGAACCAACAGTTACTGAGATCAGTCAGCAACCACCACTAACTGAGCTTAGCAACCGGGAAGCATTATCAGCAGAGGTCAGTAGTAAACAGATATCATCAGTGGAAGTCAGCAGTTTGCAGGTAACGCTGACAGAAATTGAAGAAGTTAGCAGACATCAAGAAACGCCAGCAGAAATAAGCATTCAGCAGCCAACGTCAGCAGGCGTCAGCAGTGAACAGTCCCTTCAAATGGAAGCGGAGGCGAGGGAAGATATTCGTCTGACCTTACCGGCACATTTAGTACAGCAAGTCAGCAAGCGCCAGACACAGCTGACACAATCCACAGAGCAAGTCAGCATTCCACAAACAGTGCTGAGTCAGTTTGCAAGTGAGAATACAACGCCATTACAAGTGCTGACGGAGGTGGATCGTGAAGATGGGGCAATGCAAAGGTTGCTGACGCCTCCTCTAGGTGTAGGTAGTCAGCATTCTCTACTAACTGAATCCGCAACTAAAATTAGCCTTCAAAAGCCAGTGCTGACGCAGACAAAGCACAGCACAACTCAGCAACAACAGGAACTGACTTGGACCGCTGAAGAAGTGAGTACATCTCAGCAGCCACAAGTGCTGACACAAGCCATGGGTACAGTCAGCCACCAAAACGTGCTGACCTCGGCTGCATCGAGACCATCAGCCAGATGCCACCGGAGCTGACGCAGGCTGTTGCACGTGCCAGCTGTCAGCAGCAACACATAATGACACATTCTACAGATGAGCTTAAGATTCATCAACCGCAGTACTTGTGTGTCACAGAGGAAGCCCCCAGTCAACAACTACCTGAGCAGACAACCCTTGTAAAGGTCAGCAGTCAGCAACAGCTAGAATTGACACAAGCTGAACAAATAAGTGCTCGTCAGCAGCAACCGGGGCTGACAGACGCCGTGCAGGATGTCAGTATTTCCTCATCAACCTCATCTAAACCGACAGTGAGAGTCAGTTCTCAACAAGAGGCATTGGAGAAAACTGAGGGTGAATGTGAGGAAAGTCAGCAGCTGTCGGCGAGGCAAGTGCTGCCTGGTCAGCAGACCATGACTCACTCTGCCAGTGAAGTCATCATCCCCTCGCAAGCAGTGCTGACTCAATTTGCAAGTGAGCCAATCTCCCACTACAAGTTATGACACAGATTGACCAAGAAACGAACATTTCCCACACGATGCTGATTTCATCACAGCAAAAACCTAACACCAAACAGTATTGACACCGGCTAAGCAGAAATCAGCCATCTTGAAGCAGCAGAGGCACAGATGGCGGGTGCAGTCGGCAGTGAGCATCCAGTCCATACCCAGGTGCTGGAGGAACTTGTCGCTCAGCATCCATTAGTCAGCACTGAGCACCCAGTGATTGCGCAGCACCCTCTAGCCCAGCACACGAGCCTTACACAGCCTCAAATAATCAGTGCTCCTCATCAGAAGCTGGGATTGGATGAAAGGGAATGAGGTCAGCAGCCAACAACCATTGCTGACCAAGGAAACACACCAGGCAAGCACAGAGAAACAGTCACAGCGGATCAGAATGGCAGATGAAGTCATCATTCCACAACCAATGCTGACTCAGTTTGCAAGTGAAACCACTGCTTCACAACCAGTTATGAGACAAATTGATACTGAAGACAGCATTCATTCACGAGCGCTGACGCCCTCGCCACACCTCCTTGGCAGCGACCAACCAAGACTGTCAGAAGCCACTACTGAAGTCAGCCACCTTCAGCCAGATGGGATGGGAACTTCTGCACACGACAGCAGTCAGCAGTCCATTTGTGCAGAGCGACTGGAGGAAGTCAGGAGTCAGCAGAAAGAAGCAACCAGCGTTCTGAGTGAATCTGAAAAATCAATAGAACCGACTGCGGAAGTTAGCAGTGAAAAGTCTAAACTGACACAATCCGTGACTGAGGATAAAGGGCAAGCCAGCTTATCAGCTCGGTATAAGGAGGACGTCAGTAGCATCCCGGAGCATGTGCAGGGAGTCAGCAGCCCCCATCCACTAACAACAGGCAGGCTGATGCAGGCTGGCATCCATCAGCCCTTACAACGACAGGATGGAATAGTCAGGAGCCCACTAACACCGCTACCTGACTCTGCGATCAAAGTCAGAAGCCAGCAGCAACCACCGCTAGCCGAGACTGTATCTCATGTCAGCACTCAGGAACAACCAGTGCTGAAAGAAGGCTGTACCAAGAGTCAGCACTCAGGAACAACCAGTGCTGACGGAGGCGGTACCAAGAGTCAGCCCTCAGGAACAACCAGTGCTGACGGAGGCTGTACCAAGAGTCAGCAGTCAGGAACAACCAGTACTGACGGAGGCTGTACCAAGAGTCAGCACTCAGGAACAACCAGTGCTGACAGAGGCTGTACCAAGAGTCAGCACTCAGGAACAACCAGTGCTGACAGAGGCTGTACCAAGAGTCAGCACTCAGGAACAACCAGTGCTGACGGAGGCAGTACCAAGAGTCAGCACTCAAGAACATCCAGTCCTGACGGAGGCTGTACCAAGAATCAGCACTCAGGAACAACCAGTGCTGACAGAGGCTGTACCAACAGTCAGCACTCAGGAACAACCAATGCTGACAGAGGCTGTACCAACAGTCAGCACTCAGGAACAACCAGTGCTGACGGAGGCTGTACCGGGAGTCAGCACTCAGCAACAACCAGTGCTGACGGAGGCTGTACCAAGAGTCAGCACTCAGCAACAACCAGTGCTGACGGAGGCTGTACCAAGAGTCAGCACTCAGCAACAACTAGTGCTGACGGAGGCTGTACCAAGAGTCAGCTGTCAGAAACAACCAGTCCTGACGGAGGCTGTACCAACAGTCAGCACTCAGGAACAACCAGTGCTGACAGAGGCTGTACCAACAGTCAGCACTCAGGAACAACCAGTGCTGACGGAGCTGTACCGGGAGTCAGCACTCAGCAACAACCAGTGCTGACGGAGGCTGTACCAAGAGTCAGCAGTCAGGAACAACCAGTGCTGACGGAGGCTATACCAAGAGTCAGCACTCAGCAACAACCAGTGCTGACGGAGGCTGTACCAAGAGTCAGCAGTCAGAAACCACAGACAAAAGCTGAAAACCAGTGCTGACGGAGGCTGTACCAAGAATCAGCACTCAGGAACAACCAGTGCTGACGGAGGCTGTACCAGGAGTCAGCACTCAGAAACAACCAGTGCTGACAGAGGCTGTACCAAGAGTCAGCACTCAGGAACAACCAGTGCTGACGGAGGCTGTACCAAGAGTCAGCACTCAGGAACAACCAGTGCTGACGGAGGCTGTACCAAGAGTCAGCACTCAGGAACAACCAGTGCTGACGGAGGCTGTACCAAGAGTCAGCAGTCAGAAACAACCAGTGCTGACGGAGGCTGTACCAAGAGTCAGCACTCAGAACAACCAGTGCTGACGGAGGATGTACCAAGAGTCAGCAGTCAGGAACAACCAGTTCTGACGGAGGCTGTACCAAGAGTCAGCACTCAGGAACAACCAGTGCTGACGGAGGCTGTACCAAGAGTCAGCACTCAGGAACAACCAGTGCTGACGGAGGCTGTACCGGGTGTCAGCACTCAGGAACAACCAGTGCTGACAGAGGCTGTACCAAGAGTCAGCACTCAGGAACAACCAGTGCTGACGGAGGCTGTACCAAGAGTCAGCACTCAGGAACAACCAGTGCTGACGGAGGCTGTACCAAGAGTCAGCACTCAGGAACAACTAGTGCTAACGGAGGCTGTACCAAGAGTCATCACTCAGGAACAACCAGTGCTGACGGAGGCTGTACCGGGAGTCAGCACTCAGGAAGAACCAGTGCTGACAGAGGCTGTACCAAGAGTCAGCACTCAGGAACAACCAGTTCTGACGGAAGCTGTACCAAGAATCAGCACTCAGGAACAACCAGTGCTGACGGAGGCTGTACCAAGAGTCAGCAGTCAGGAAAAACCAGTGCTGACAGAGACTGTACCAAGAGTCAGCACTCAGGAACAACCAGTGCTGACAGAGGCTGTACTAAGAATCAGCACTCAGGAACAACCAGTGCTGACGGAGGCTTTACCAAGAGTCAGCACTCAGGAACAACCAGTGCTGACGGAGGCTGTACCAAGAGTCAGCACTCAGGAAACAACCAGTGCTGACGGAGGCTGTACCGGGAGTCAGCACTCAGAACATCCAGTGCTGACGGAGGCTATACCAGAGTCAGCACTCAAGAACATCTAATGCTGACGGAGGCTATACCAAGAGTCAGCACTCAGGAACAACCAGTGCTGACGGAGGCTGTACCAAGAGTCAGCACTCAGGAACAACCAGTGCTGACAGAAGCTGTACCAAGAGTCAGCACTCAGGAACAACCAGTGCTGATAAAGGCTGTACCAAGAATCAGCACTCAGGAACAACCAGTGCTGACGGAGGCTATACCAAGAGTCAGCACTCAGCAACAACCAGTGCTGACGGAGGCTGTACCAAGAGTCAGCACTCAGGAACAACCAGTGCCGACAGGGCTGTACCAAGAATCAGTCAGACAACAGGACGAGTGTACCAGAGTCAGCAGCGGAACAACCAGTGCTGACGGAGGTTGTACCAAGAGTCAGCACTCAGGAACAACCAGTGCTGTCAGAGGCTGTACTAAGAGTCAACACTCAGGAACAACCAGTGCTGACGGAGGCTGTACCAAGAATCAGCACTCAGGAACAACCAGTGCTGACGGAGGCTGTACCAAGAGTCAACAGTCAGGAACAACCAGTGCTGACAGTGGTACCAAGAGTCAGCACTCAAGAGCATCCAGTGCTGACGGAGGCTGTACCGGGAGTCAGCACTCAGGAACAACCAGTGCTGACGGAGGACTGTACCAAGAGTCAGCAGTCAGGAACAACCAGTGCTGACAGAGGTACCAAGAGTCAGCATTCAAGAGCATCCAGTGCTGACGGAGGCTGTACATGGAGTCAGCAGTCAGGAACAATTAGTGCTGACGGAGGCTGTACCAAGAGTCAGCACTCGGGAACAGCCAGTGCTGTCGGAGGCTGTACCAGAAGTCAGCACTCAGCAACAACCAGTGCTGACAGAGGCTGTACCAAGAGTCAGCACTCAGCAACTACCAGTGCTGACGGAGGCTGTACCGGGAGTCAGCACTCATCAACAAAAATTGCTGACGGAGGCTGTACCAAGAGTCAGCAGTCAGGAACAACCTGTGCTGACGGAGGCTGTACCAAGAGTCAGCACTCAGGAACAACCAGTGCTGACAGAAGCTGTACCAAGAGTCAGCACTCAGGTGCAACCAGTGCTGACGGAGGTTGTACCGGGAGTCAGCACTCAGGAACAACCAGTGCTGACGAGGCTGTACCAAGAGTCAGCACTCAGGAACAATCAGTGCTGACGGAGGCTGTACCAAGAGTCAGCACTCAGGAACAATTAGTGCTGACGGAGGCTGTACCAAGACTCAGCACTCAGGAACAACCAGTGCTGACAGAGGTTGTACCAAGAGTCAGCACTCAGGAACATCCAGTGCTGACGGAGGCTGTACCAAGAGTCAGCACTCAGGAACAACCAGTGCTGACGGAGGCTGTAGCAAGAGTCAGCAAACAGGAACAACCAGTGCTGACGGAGGCTGTACCAAGAGTCAGCACTCAGGAACAACCAGTGCTGACGGAGGCTGTACCAAGAATCAGCACTCAGGAACAACCAGTGCTGACGGAGGCTGTACCGGGAGTCAGCACTCAGGAACAACCAGTGCTGACAGAGGTTGTACCAAGAGTCAGCACTCAGGAACAACCAGTGCTGACGCAGGCTGTACCAAGAGTCAGCACTCAGGAACAACCAGTGCTGACGGAGGCTGTACCAACAGTCAGCACTCAGGAACAACCAGTGCTGACGGAGGCTGTACCAAGAGTCAGCAGTCTAGAACAACAAGTGCTGACAGTGGTACCAAGAGTCAGCACTCAAGAGCATCCAGTGCTGACGGAGGCTGTACCGGGAGTCAGCACTCAGGAACAACCAGTGCTGACGGAGGCTGTACCAAGAGTCAGCAGTCAGGAACAACCAGTGCTGACAGAGGTACCAAGAGTCAGCACTCAAGAACACCCAGTGCTGACGGAGGCTGTACCAAGAGTCAGCACTCAGGAACAACCAGTGCTGACGGAGGCTTGTACCAAAAGTCAGCACTCAGGAACAACCAGGGCTGACGCAGGCTGTACCAAGAGTCAGCACTCAGGAACAACCAGTGCTGACGGAGGCTGTACCAAGAGTCAGCACTCAGGAACAACCAGTGCTGACGGTGGCTGTACCAAGAGTCAGCACTCAGGAACAACCAGTGCTGACGGAGGCTGTACCAAGAGTCAGCACTCAGGAACAACCAGTGCTGACGGAGGCTGTACCAAGAGTCAGCACTCAGGAACAACCAGTGCTGACGGTGGCTGTACCAAGAGTCAGCACTCAGGAACAACCAGTTCTGACGGAGGCTGTGCCGGTTGTCAGCACTCAGGAACAATCAGTGCTGACGGTGGCTGTACCAAGAGTCAGCACTCAAGAACAACCAGTGCTGACGGAGGCTGTACCAAGAGTCAGCACTCAGGTTCAACCAGTGCTGACAGGGGCTGTACCAAAAGTCAGCACTCAGGCACAATCAGTGCTGACAGAGGCTGTACCAAGAGTCAGCACTCAGGAACAACCAGTACTGATGGAGGCTGTACCAAGAGTCAGCACTCAGGAACAACCAGTGCTGACGGAGGCTGTACCGGGTGTCAGCACTCAGGAACAACCAGTGCTGACGAAGGCTGTACCAAGAGTCAGCACTCAGGAACAACCAGTGCTGACGGAGGCTGTACCGGGTGTCAGCACTCAGGAACAACCAGTGCTGACGAAGGCTATACCAAGAGTCAGCACTCAGGAACAACCAGTGCTGACGGAGGCTGTACCGGAGTCAGCAGTCAGGAACAACCAGTGCTGACAGAGGCTGTACCAAGAGTCAGCACTCAAGAACAACCAGTGCTGACAGAGGCTGTACCAAGAGTCAGCACTCAAGAACAACCAGTGCTGACGGAGGCTGTACCAAGAGTCAGCACTCAGGAACAATCAGTGCTGACAGAGGCTGTACCAAAAGTCAGCACTCAGGCACAATCAGTTCTGACAGAGGCTGTACCAAGAGTCAGCACTCAGGAACAACCAGTACTGACGGAGGTTGTACCAAGAGTCAGCACTCAGGAACAACCAGTGCTGACGGAGGCTGTACCGGGTGTCAGCACTCAGGAACAACCAGTGCTGACGAAGGCTATACCAAGAGTCAGCACTCAGGAACAACCAGTGCTGACGGAGGCTGTACCGGGAGTCAGCAGTCAGGAACAACCAGTGCTGACAGAGGCTGTACCAAGAGTCAGCACTCAAGAACAACCAGTGCTGACAGAGGCTGTACCAAGAGTCAGCACTCAAGAACAACCAGTGCTGACGGAGGCTGTACCAAGAGTCAGCACTCAGGAACATCCAGTGCTGACGGAAGCTGTACCAAGAATCAGCACTCTGGAACAA
This sequence comes from Chionoecetes opilio, assembly GCA_016584305.1. Classification (NCBI taxonomy): domain Eukaryota; kingdom Metazoa; phylum Arthropoda; class Malacostraca; order Decapoda; family Majidae; genus Chionoecetes; species Chionoecetes opilio. The sequence goes on from JACEEZ010019701.1 coordinate 31,236, forward strand.
CCAGTGCTGTGGAGGCTGTACCAAGAGTCAGCACTCAGGAACAACCAGTGCTGACAGAGGCTGTACCAAGAGTCAGCACTCAGGAACAACCAGTGCTGATGGAGGCTGTACCAAGAGTCAGCACTCAGGAACAACCAGTGCTGACAGAGGCTGTACCAAGAGTCAGCACTCAAGAACAGCCAGTGCTGACGGAGGCTGTACCAAGAGTCAGTACTCAGGAACAACCAGTGCTGACGGAGGCTGTACCGGGAGTCAGCACTCAGGAACAACCAGTGCTGAAGGAGGCTGTACCAAGATTCAGCACTCAGGAACAATCAGTGCTGACGGAGGCTGTACCAAGAGTCAGCACTCAGGAACAGTTAGTGCTGACGGAGGCTGTACCAAGACTCAGCACTCAGGAACAACCAGTGCTGACGGATGCTGTACCGGGAGTCAGCACTCAGCAAAAACCAGTGCTGACGGAGGCTGTACCAAGAGTCAGCACTCAGGAACACCCAGTGCTTACAGCAGGCTGTACCAAGAGTCAGCACTCAGGAACAACCAGTGCTGACAGAGGTTGTACCAAGAGTCAGCAGTCAGGAACAACCAGTGCTGACGGAGGCTGTCCCAAGAGTCAGTACTCAGGAACAACCAGTGCTGACGGAGGCTGTACCAAGAGTCAGCAGTCAGGAACAACCAGTGCTGACGGAGGCTGTACCAAGAATCAGCACTCAGGAACAACCAGTGCTGACGGAGGCTGTACCAAGAGTCAGCAGTCAGGAACAACCAGTGCTGACGGAGGCTGTACCGGGAATCAGCAAACAGGAACAACCAGTGCTGACGGAGGCTGTACCAAGAGTCAGCAGTCAGCAACAACCAGTGCTGACGGAGGCTGTAGCGGGAGTCAGCACTCAGCAACAACCAGTGGTGCAAGTCAGTAGCATCAGTCAGCCAAAGTCGGCAGAAGTCAGCGTCCATCAACTATTGCCAGCAAAACTAGCGAAGAAAGTAAGTCATCAGCTGCCATTGCTGACACAGATGGCAGATCATTTCAGCAGTCAGCTCCCAGTGGAAGTAAGGGTGGAGGAGGAAATCAGAAGTCAGCACAGGAGGAGGCATGCTCAGGGAAGACTTCAGCAGAACACAGCCACTTTTGGGACAAGGAAGCCTGGATGGTGAACACCAACCAGTAATGCTGTCACAGGCCACGGAGAAAGCCAGCACTCAGCAGTCAGTGCGGATACAGGCTCAGGAGCTGACACAGCCTTATTATTCAGAGCAGAAACAGCCTCAGGAAACAATGAGCAGATCCCAGAAAGTATTGAGAGAGTCTGAAGAGGGAGTCAGCAGTCAGCAGCATCTATCAACACACACTATGAGTGAAATCAGCGCTCCCCGGGAATTACTTGAAGAATGGGCAAGCGAAACCACTGCTCCATTATCAGTGCTGACTCAGCTTGACGAGAAAGTCAGCAGCGCTTCTCAAGCCATGCTGATATCCTCACAAGAATCAAAAAGACAAAAGCCATTGCTGCCGCAGACAGTTGGAGAAATAAGAACTCTTGAAGCAGAACTGACGGAGACTGTTATGCAAGTCAGTAGTCAGCACTCATCCCACATGCAAATACTGGAGGAAGTCAGCACTCTGGACACAGTAAGAAAGGAGTCGGACGAGGTAATCAGTGGTCAGCACTCTCCTCCAAGTCTGTCTCAGGAGCAAATCTGCATTCCACAAAACGTGCTGACAGAGCCCATTAGCAGAGGTACTTGTCAGCAAGCACCGCAAACACACACAGTCAGCCAAGTCAGCAGTCCCCAGCCAGTGTTGACTCAATTTGCAAGTGTCAGTACCGCTCCGCTACCAGTGCTGACGCTGTGTGATGAAGACAGCTCCTCATCAGATATGCTGACACCATCTCCACGCCTGACTCCTGACCAACCGGTGATGACAGGGAGTGTAGAAAAAGTAACACATCAGTTAGAGGAGGCGCAGGCAATACTTGAGGCCATCAGTCAGCTATCAGTCTTGCCCCAATCAGCAGAAGTCAGCAGTCAGCTACCACCGACGCCACAATCAGTTAAAGTCAGGAGTCAGCCATCAATATCGCCCCAAACAGCAGAGATGAGTAGTCAGTCCCAGCAGTTGCAACATTCAGCAGAGGTCAGCAGTCAGCTATCCATATTGCCTCAGTCAGCTGCAGAAGTCAGCAGTCAGCCTTCATTGCTGCCAAGATCAGTATCAGGTAGCTATCAGTTACCACTGTTGCCAAGATCAGCAGAGGTCAGCGGTCAGGCACCACTACTTCCACAGTCAGTAGAAGTCAGTATTCAGTCACCTTTGCTACCACAGTCAGCAGAAGTCAGCAGTCACCCACAACTTGTGCCACAGTCAGCAGAAGTCAGTACTCAGCCATCATTTTTGCTGCAGTCAGTAGTGGTCAGCAGTCAGCCTTCACTGGTAACACGATCAGCAGAGGTCAGCAGTCAGCCACAATTATTAACACAAACAACAGCGGTCATCAATAAACCATTAGTTCTAGAGTCAGCAATAAGTCAGCACGAAGTGGAAATCCTACCGATAGAGGAGGTCAGCAGCTTACATCCAGTGCTGACACATACACCCAGAGAAGTCAGCAGAGAACCACAACCTCAAAAAGCGGCCATGCGACAACTTAGTGGTCAGCAACCAACAATAACTCAGCAATCAGATGATGTTTACAGTCAGCAGGCAGCACTGAAACCCTCTTTTGGAGAATTAAATATCAGACACCAATGCTGACGGAGGCTGCAGGGTGTATCACTCGTCAGCAGACACATGCGGTGCAGGTGCTGGAAAAGAAGCAAAGTCAGCAACCAGTGTCACACATTCCACACAAAAAGCTACGCAGCATCTCCCGCTAGATTCACAAGGACAAATCAGCACCCTAGATAAAGTGCCGGCAAGGACAGTGGAAGGCTACAGCACTTGCCAGACATTGCTGACACATACAGAGAGTGAAGTCAGCCTTACACAACCACCACTTACTCAGTTTGCAAGCCAAGACGCTGCTGCCACACCGGTGCTCACCCACCATGACACCGATGACGTCACTTCTCAAATGTTCCTGACACCACTAGAAACAAGCAGGCCAGAACCAGTGCTGATACAGTCTTTAGCTAACGTCAGACGTCTTGAAATTGACGAGGACCAAACTATTGTAAGACTCGGCACTCAACAAGCACTAGAAGCACTGATACTTGAGAAGATAAGCACCGAGGAAGACGAATCCGTGTATTCAGAAGAAGAACTCAGCAGTCAGCTTGCAGATCTAATACAGGATATGCCAGCAGTCAGTACTCAGAGCCTCACGTCAGCAGAGGCAGTGAGACAAGTCAGCAGTCAACACCTAGCAGAGATGAGGATTCAAAAGGAAATTGCAGGCCAGAAACAGGTGTTGAGTCAGGGTGTGGAAGTCAGCACTCCTCAAACATTACTGACACAATTTGCGAGTAACGCTTCTATTCCCATAACAGTGCTGACAGAAGCTGACAGAGATGACAGTGTCTCTCAACAAGAGCTGACTCCTCCGTCACAGCAATCAAATTTGGGACAGCCCGTGTTGACAGACTTGGCACCGGAAGTCAGCTATTCTCTTCCTGACGTGACACAGGCTCTTGTGCGAGTTAACAATCAGCAGCAAGAGTCAGCTCAGGTTGAATTGGAAGTGCTGACAGAGGCTGTACCAAGAGTCAGCACTCAGGAACAACCAGTGCTGACGGAGGCTGTACCAAGAGTCACCACTCAGGAACAACCAGTGCTGACGGAGACTGTACCAAGAGTCAGCACTCAGGAACCACCAGTGCTGACGGAGGCTGTACCAACAGTCAGCACTCAGGAACAACCAGTGCTGACGGAGGCTCTACCGGGAGTCAGCACTCAGCAACAACCAGTGCTGACAGAGGCTGTTCCAAGAGTCAGCACTCAGGAACAACCAGTGCTGACGGAGGCTGTACCAAGAGTCAGCACTCAGGAACAACCAGTGCTGACAGAGGCTGTACCAAGAGTCTGCACTCAGGAACAACCAGTGCTGACGGAGGCTGTACCAAGAGTCAGCACTCAGGAACAACCAGTGCTGACAGAGGCTGTACCAAGAGTCAGCACTCAGGAACAACCAGTGCTGACGGAGGCTGTACAAGAGTCAGCACTCAGGAACAGCCAGTGCTGACGGAGGCTGTACCGGGAGTCAGCACTCAGGAACAACCAGTGCTGACAGAGGCTGTACCAAGAGTCAGTACTCAGGAACAACCAGTGCTGACGGAGGCTGTACCGGGAGTCAGCACTCAGGAACAACCAGTGCTGATGGAGGCTGTACCGGGAGTCAGCACTCAGGAACAACCAGTGCTGACAGAGTATGTACCAAGAGTCAGTACTCAGGAACAACCAATGCTGACGGAGGCTGTACCGGGAGTCAGCACTCAGGAACTACCAGTGCTGACGGAGGCTGTACCGGGAGTCAGCACTCAGGAAAAACCAGTGCTGACAGAGGCTGTACCAAGAGTCAGCACTCATGAACAACCAGTGCTGACGGAAGCTGTACCAAGAGTCAGCAGTCAGGAACAACCAGTGCTGACAGAGGCTGTACCAAGAGTTAGCACTCAGGAACAACCAGTGCTGACGGAGGCTGTACCAAGAGTCAGCACTCAGGAACAACCAGTGCTGACGGAGGCTGTACCAAGAGTCAGCACTCAGGAACAACCAGTGCTGACGGAGGCTGTACCAATAGTCAGCACTCAGGAACAACCAGTGCTGACGGAGGCTCTACCGGGAGTCAGCACTCAGCAACAACCAGTGCTGACAGAGTCTGTTCCAAGAGTCAGCACTCAGGAACAACCAGTGCTGACGGAGGCTGTACCAAGAGTCAGCACTCAGGAACAACCAGTGCTGACGGAGGCTGTACCAAGAGTCAGCACTCAGGAACAACCAGTGCTGACGGAGGCTGTACCAAGAGTCAGCACTCAGGAACAACCAGTGCTGACGGAGGCTGTACCGGGAGTCAGCACTCAGGAACAACCAGTGCTGACAGAGGCTGTACCAAGAGTCAGCAGTCAGGAACAACCAGTGCTGACAGAGGCTATACCAAGAGTCAGCACTCAGGAACAACCAGTGCTGACGGAGGCTGTACCAAGAGTCAGCACTCAGGAACAACCAGTGCTGACGGAGGCTCTACCGGGAGTCAGCACTCAGCAACAACCAGTGCTGACAGAGGCTGTTCCAAGAGTCAGCACTCAGGAACAACCAGTGCTGACAGAGCCTGTACCAAGAGTCAGCACTCAGGAACAACCAGTGCTGACGGAAGCTGTACCAAGAGTCAGCACTCAGGAACAACCAGTGCTGACGGAGGCTGTACCAAGAGTCAGCACTCAGGAACAACCAGTGCTGACGGAGGCTGTACCAAGAGTCAGCACTCATGAACAACCAGTGCTGACAGAGTCTGTTCCAAGAATCAGCACTCAGGAACAACCAGTGCTGACGGAGGCTGTACCAAGAGTCAGCACTCAGGAACAACCAGTGCTGACGGAGGCTGTACCAAGAGTCAGCACTCAGGAACAACCAGTGCTGACGGAGGCTGTACCAAGAGTCAGCACTCAGGAACAACCAGTGCTGACGGAGGCTGTACCGGGAGTCAGCACTCAGGAACAACCAGTGCTGACAGAGGCTGTACCAAGAGTCAGCAGTCAGGAACAACCAGTGCTGACAGAGGCTATACCAAGAGTCAGCACTCAGGAACAACCAGTGCTGACGGAGGCTGTACCAAGAGTCAGCACTCAGGAACAACCAGTGCTGACGGAGGCTCTACCGGGAGTCAGCACTCAGCAACAACCAGTGCTGACAGAGGCTGTTCCAAGAGTCAGCACTCAGGAACAACCAGTGCTGACAGAGCCTGTACCAAGAGTCAGCACTCAGGAACAACCAGTGCTGACGGAAGCTGTACCAAGAGTCAGCACTCAGGAACAACCAGTGCTGACGGAGGCTGTACCAAGAGTCAGCACTCAGGAACAACCAGTGCTGACGGAGGCTGTACCAAGAGTCAGCACTCAGGAACAACCAGTGCTGACGGAGGCTCTACCGGGAGTCAGCACTCAGCAACAACCAGTGCTGACAGAGGCGGTTCCAAGAGTCAGCACTCAGGAACAACCAGTGCTGACGGAGGCTGTACCAAGAGTCAGCACTCAGGAACAACCAGTGCTGACGGAGGCTGTACCAAGAGTCAGCACTCAGGAACAACCAGTGCTGACGGAGGCTGTACCAAGAGTCAGCACTCAGGAACAACCAGTGCTGACGGAGGCTGTACCAAGAGTCAGCAGTCAGGAACAACCAGTGCTGACAGAGACTGTACCAAGAGTCAGCACTCAGGAACAGCCAGTGCTGACAGAGGCTGTAACAAGAATCAGCACTCAGGAACAACCAGTGCTGACGGAGGCTTTACCAAGAGTCAGCATTCAGGAACAACCAGTGCTGACGGAGGCTGTACCAAGAGTCAGCACTCAGGAACAACCAGTGCTGACGGAGGCTTTACCAAGAGTCAGCACTCAGGAACAACCATTGCTGACAGAGGCTGTACCAAGAATCAGCACTCAGGAACAACCAGTGCTGACGGAGGCTGTACCAAGAGTCAGCACTCAGGAACAACCAGTGCTGACAGAGGCTGCACCAAGAGTCAGCACTCAGGAACAACCAGTGCTAACGGAGGCTTTACCAAGAGTCAGCACTCAGGAACAACCAGTGCTGACAGAGGCTGTACCAAGAATCAGCACTCAGGAACAACCAGGGCTGACGGAGGCTGTACCAAGAGTCAGCACTCAGGAACAACCAGTGCTGACAGAGGCTGCACCAAGAGTCAGCACTCAGGAACAACCAGTGCTGACAGAGGCTGTACCAAGAATCAGCACTCAGGAACAACCAGTGCTGGCGGAGGCTATACCAAGAGTCAGCACTCAGCAACAACCAGTGCTGACGGAGGCTGTACCAAGAATCAGCACTCAGGAACAACCAGTGCTGACAGAGGCTGTACCAAGAATCAGCACTCATCAACAACCAGTGCTGACGGAGGCTGTACCAAGAGTCAGCAGTCAGGAACAACCAATGCTGACGAAGGTTGTACCAAGAGTCAGCACTCAGGAACAACCAGTGCTGACAGAGGCTGTACCAAGAGTCAGCACTCAGGAACAACCAGTGCTGATGGAGGCTGTACCAAGAGTCAGCACTCAGGAACAACCGTGCTGACGGAGGCTGTACCAGGAGTCAGCACTCAGCAACAACCAGTGCTGACAGAGTCTGTTCCAAGAGTCAGCACTCAGGAACAACCAGTGCTGACGGAGGCTGTACCAAGAGTCAGCACTCAGGAACAACCAGTGCTGACGGAGGCTGTACCAAGAGTCAGCACTCAGGAACAACCAGTGCTGACGGAGGCTGTACCAAGAGTCAGTACTCAGGAACAACCAGTGCTGACGGAGGCTGTACCGGGAGTCAGCACTCAGGAACAACCAGTGCTGACAGAGGCTGTACCAAGAGTCAGCAGTCAGGAACAACCAGTGCTGACAGAGGCTATACCAAGAGTCAGCACTCAGGAACAACCAGTGCTGACGGAGGCTGCACCAAGAGTCAGCACTCAGGAACAACCAGTGCTGACGGAGGCTCTACCGGGAGTCAGCACTCAGCAACAACCAGTGCTGACAGAGGCTGTTCCAAGAGTCAGCACTCAGGAACAACCAGTGCTGACAGAGCCTGTACCAAGAGTCAGCACTCAGGAACAACCAGTGCTGACGGAAGCTGTACCAAGAGTCAGCACTCAGGAACAACCAGTGCTGACGGAGGCTGTACCAAGAGTCAGCACTCAGGAACAACCAGTGCTGACGGAGGCTGTACCAAGAGTCAGCAGTCAGGAACAACCAGTGCTGACGGAGGCTGTACCAAGAGTCAGCACTCAGGAACAACCAGTGCTGACGGAGGCTGTACCAAGAGTCAGCACTCGGGAACAACCAGTGCTGACGGCGGCTGTACCAAGAGTCAGCACTCAGGAACAACCAGTGCTGACGGAGGCTGTACCAAGAGTCAGCACTCAGGAACAACCAGTGCTGACGGCGGCTGTACCAAGAGTCAGCACTCAGGAACAACCAGTGCTGACGGAGGCTGTACCAAGAGTCAGCACTCAGGAACAACCAGTGCTGACGGAGGCTGTACCGGGAGTCAGCAGTCAGGAACAACCAGTGCTGACAGAGGCTCTACCAAGAGTCAGCACTCAGGAACAACCAGTGCTGACAGAGGCTGCACCAAGAGTCAGCACTCAGGAACAACCAGTGCTGACGGAGGCTGTACCAAGAGTCAGCACTCAGGAACAACCAGTGCTGACGGAGGCTATACCAAGAGTCAGCACTCAAGAACATCCAGTGCTGACGGAGGCTGTACCAAGAGTCAGCACTCAGGAACAACCAGTGCTGACGGAGGCTGTACCAGGAGTCAGCACTCAGGAACAACCAGTGCTGACGGAGGCTGTACCAAGCAGTCACCCTTTTCTAAGAAAGAGCAGTAGTCAGCGATCAATGGATACTCAATCAGCAGAGGTAGGACGTCAGCAACAAATAAATGTTGAATCAGCAGTTGTAAGGAGCAAGCAACTAGACGAAGCCCAATCAGTAGAAGTCAGTAGTCAGCTGGAAATGGAAGCTGAACCAGAACTCAGCAGTCTCCAGGAAGTACAGGTACAGCAGGACATCAAAAGAGTCAGCACATCGCATCCATTATTGACTCAGGTTGCCAGCGAGAGTCCTGTCTCATCACCAGTGCTGACCTGTACTGAAACTGACTTCAGAATTTCCCCAAGAGTGCTGACAGCCCCTTCTCAGCACCTGACAGCCCACCAATCAGTGCTGGAGATAGGGACGGAAGCCGCTAGTGAGATATCAGCAGCTAAATACTCAAGCACTCAAGCACTGCACGGTCAGCACGCAGAGACAATCAGCACCTCTGAACAAATGCCAACGGTTGCAGCACGGGAAGCTAGCACTCGATATCCACAATTAACGAAAGTCGTGCAGAAAGTCAGCAGCCCTAAACAGCATGTGCTGACACATTCAATAGGTGAAGTCAGCATGCCTCCATTAATCTTGACTCAGTTTGCGAGCGAGGCCTCTGCTTCAAGACTGGTGCTGACACAAGCTGACACTTCTCAAGCAATGCTGACGCCTGCACCACAGCAGACGATCAGCTACCAATCAGAGCTGACAGAGTTTGCTGCAGAAATCAGCGGTTATCGACATGTGGAAATTCAGCCTTCAGCAGTCAGCATTCAGCAGGAGGAGGCGCGGTCAGCAGAAGCCAGTAGTCAGCGACCAGTGGAATACCAGTCAGCAGAAGTAAGCAGTCAGCGGGAAATAATGCTACATTCAGCAGATGTCAGCAGTCATGAAGAATTACTGCCCCAGTCAGCAGAAGCGACCAGTCAAGTAGCATTGGAGGAACAATCAGCAAAATTCAGAATTCAACAAGGAATTCCAGGAATTATTAGTCAGCAGTCTTTGATTACCGGAGAAGAGGAACACATCAGAAGTCAGCGTTCGATACAATTAATGGAAAACGTCAGTTATCCCCAGGAGGTGCTGACACAGTGCTTAGAGGAAGCCAGGAAGCTAGAACCGGTGCTTACTCGGCCTGTGCTGCAGGTAGCAAGGGAGCAGCCTATGCTGATTCATGCTGTAACTGAAGTCAGCTCTCCACAGCCGCTGCTGACACAGTTTGCCTGTGAAAGTAGCACTCCCTCACCAGTACTGACACAGATTGACGAAGGCAGACATTCCCAAACATGGTTGACGCCCTTGCCTCAGCTGACAAGGAGCCACCAACAAGTGGTGGCTAGTGCTGGGGAAGAAGTCAGCCACCGCCACCCTGAGGTTGTAGTGCAAGTCAGCAGCCATCAACAACCACAGGTAACACATGGTGAACGAGATATCAGCACTCCTCAAGCAGTGCTGACACAAGCTGGGGTAGAAATCAGCAGACGCGAACTGTCATTAGGTACACATGCAGTGCAAGAATTCAGCAGTGATCAGCAGTCAGTGCTGACAAGGCAAGTGGAGAGACCTAGCACTCAACAGACACCGTTGACGCACTCCGTGGATGAAATCAGCACTCAGCAGCCACTATCGAGACAGGTGATGGATAAAATCAGCAGTCAGCAACAATCAGAGCTGACACATTCAGCAGTTGAAGTCAACATTCCACAGCCAGTGCTGATCCAGTTTGCAAGTGAATCTGCCTCGTCACAACCTGTGCTAGCACTTCTTGACAGTAAAGTCAGCACCTCCCATGCCGTGCCGACACTCCCGTCCCACCAGACAGGGAGTCAGCCACCAGTGTTGACAGAGACTATCGCAGAAGTCACCCTTCATCCTCAACCACAGACCCTACGAGGTGCGGCACAGGTTGGAAGTCAGCAGCAACCATCCAAAATACAATCCGAACAGGAAGTCAGCAGACGGCAGCCACAGGTGATGACATATTCTACAGGTGAAGTCAATATTCCACAAATATCGCTGACTCAATTTGCTAGCGAGAGCCCCGCTCCAGTAACAGTGCTGACTCAAACTGAAAAGGAAATCAGCCCTCTCCAAGCGATGCTGACGCCCTCACAACAAAAAAGTGCTCACCAACCAGTGCTGACGCAGTCTATATCAGAAGAAACTCAGTTTAGTCCAGCAGAGTACATCAGCAGTCAGCGGTCATACTTAACAAAACCTGTAGCAGTCGTAAGTCCGCAGATAATGCAAGAACATCTAACCCTCAAATTCGGCACTCCAAGTCAGCAGTCAGTGGAGGAAGTCAGCAACCTGCGAGAGAGACGACTGGAGAATGTGATCCAGGCCAGCATTCAGCACCGTCCAACAGCTCAGCCGCTTCAGGAAATCAGCACTCAGCAATCAGTAAAGCGACATGCTAAGGAGCCTTTTGGTGATCATCAGGCGGTGGTTACACGTGCTGAGATAAAAGTCAGCACTCAGCATCCAGGAACTGATCAGCTAGTGGAAGAAGTGCAGAGTCAGCAAGAACTATTGACTTCTATCTCTGCTGATCGCATAAAGCATGAAATCAGCACACAACCTGAAATGCTGACTCTATTTGCACGTGAAAGCGCTGCGCCATTACCAGTGCTGACACAGACTGACATCGAATTTGTGGGCTCCAAGAGAGAGCAGACAGCACTCTACCAGCATACTGTTCCTGACCCAACAATGCTGACACAGTATACAGCAGACACCATCCAAGACCAACCCGGGGCGGTGCAGGTTATAGACCGAGTCAGCAGTCAACACCTCCTGATTTCAGCATTCATAAACCAGGCCAGGCACAAGCCTCAGATAGAGTCAGCCCTCAGCATGTACAAATATGCCATTCCAGCAGCGAGGGCAGCACTTTGCAGTCTGGCAGGGGAGACAGTACTTCCCAACCAGTGCTGAGGTTTCCTTGCCACAAATACAGGGTCAGCAGGCTATGCCAATGGAGTCCGTCCAAGAGATTACTTATCCTCACACAGTGCTGACTAAGGCTGTGGATCGCGTCAGGACTCACCAAGAATTGCAACCAGAACTGCAGGAAAGCGGAGATCAGCAAACACAGCGAATACTCACAATTCAAAAAGTCAGCACTAGGCAAGTGTCTCAGCCACAAAGTCAGGACGTCAAAAGTCAGCAAAAAGCACATTCAGATGAATTGGATGGCGCCAGCAGTCAGCAGGCAAAGCAGCAATATGAAGTTTGTAGTCAGCAAGAATTTCGGCTACAATTACGAAACGTCAGTAGTCAGCAAGTACCGCAAGAAGTAAGCAGTCAGGAAGAGGTTCTGTCAGAGTTGCATGAAGGTAGTCAGCGATCAGTATTTCCTAAGTTATTGCAAAGAGCTAGTTGTCAGCAGCCTGTTCACCCACAAGTACTGCATGGAGTCAGCAGTCAGGATTTATCACAGTTGCAAGAAGTCAGCAGTCATCAAGCATTACAATCACAAGTCTTGCGTGGAGTCAGCAGTCAGCAACTACAGCCACCACAAGAGATGCGTGAGGACAGCACTCAGCAAACATTACGGCCAGAGTTATTACAGGATATCACACGTCAGCATATATCAGAAAAGTTAGGTCCGGAAATCAGCCATGTGCCATCACCTCCTGTGGAAGAAGTCAGCAGTCAGCCAGTGCGACCACTTCATGAAGTCAGCACTCGTCAGGTACTGCTGGCTCAACATCCAAGTGAGATCCCACCCACATCACCAGTGCTGACGCGAGCTGACAGTGTGGACAAGGCGCTTCGAGGGGTTCTAACACCTTCCCTTCCCTTGATCAGCATCCACGAGCCAGTGCTGACAGAGGGCGTGCTGGAACTGAAGCACCGTCAGCCAGACAGTATGCAGGCTGTGGTGGACGTCAGCACTCAACGACCAGAGCCACTACTGACGGAGGAAGTCACCACACCTCAGTTTTCCCTCACGCAGGCTGAAGCTGACCTCACCACTCAACAAGCACTGCAGACCACGGCCATGCCACAAGTAAGCTGTCGTCAGCACCTGGTACAGGGGAAGTTAACGGAGGATGTCAGCCGTCAGCAGATACTGGAGGTTGAGGAGACGAGAGCTGTCAGCCAGCAGTCTCCACGTCCTGTAAGGGTGAAGGGTGTCAGCAGCAGTGCGTCAGCTGATCAGGAGGTCAGCATGCCGTCGGGAGGGCTGGCGCGGGCTGCTGCATACGTCAGCAGTCAGCAGCAGGGCCTGGACCACACTGAGGAGTACGGCAGCAGGACAACACGGGGGTCAGCGCCCCTCACACGAGCCCCCCCGCTGTCCCCCAGCCTCTCGCCGTTACATACTACCCCATCAGACTTGCCATCAACTCTCACCCATGTTTCCCCAGAGCTCCTGGAGGCGGGCCCAGAAGGCTCCGGCAGGGCGTGGGCCTCGAGCCTCGCCCAGGCCCAGCAGGGTGTTGCCTTGGAGGAGACCCAGCTGCTGCCCGCCGCCCTGGCCCCCTTGCTCACCCTGCTCACCCCGCAGAGCTCCACAGACGAGGGCAGCTCCCCCCCCACCCAGGATTCCCTCACTCCTCCTAGCTCGGTGGACAGTAGCCTGGCTCTCACCTCCCTCACCCCACAGAGCTCCCTAGACGACGCCTTCACAGCCCACACCACGCCCCTGCCCAAGGACATGCCGCCCACAGCTGTGCAGGTCCGGGCCGCCGCCACGTCAGCCGCCCTGGAGGCCACGCCGTCGAGGTCGCTGCTGCTGATGAAGTCGTCGGCCGTGAGTCTTGGGGGGGAGGAGGAGGAGGAGGCCGATCGCATGGCTGCATTCACACACCAACCCGATGTTCCCATTGGTTGCAGGGTCCCCGAGGCTGCCTGGAAGGGCCCCCAAACCGTGCCTGACAGCCGCCCCATCGCCCCGGGTCTGGAGTACCGCCCCGTCACCGCGCCCTACGCCCCACGCGCCCCCATCATCTGTATTCACGAGGTGGCTGACGTCCCCGAGTGGAGTCCCTTGGAAGTGAAAGAGTTAATTGTTCCGGAGGTGAAGGGCGTCCGGCGTGTAGTGGGCGTGGGTATTCCGGCCTCCACGCCCTTGCTACAGACCACCACGCCCTCCTTACAACCTATCCAGACTGCCACGCCCTTCTCACAGGCTGTTGCGGCGTCCTGTTTACCCATGAAGCCTTCTACGGTCTCCTCCACGACAGTAAAGACCGCACCCCCAAGACCCCCACCCCCAGACCGCACCTCCAAGACCACCCCCACCCCCCCAGACCGCACCCCCAAAACCCTCACCCCCGTACCCCCAGACCCCAGGACCTTCCCCACCTCCGCACCCCCAGACCAAACCCCAAAGATCCTCACCCCCACATCCCCAGACCACACCTCCAGGACCTTCCCCACCTCCGCACCCCCAGACCAAACCCCAAAGATCCTCACCCCCACATCCCCATACCACACCTCCAGGACCTTCCCCACCCCAGCACCCCCAGACCAAACCTCAAAACCGGGTATTAAACCTCTCCCAATCGACCCCTTTTTTACCCCGTCACCCCTGGCCACCTCCACCCCAGTCGGACCCAAAGCCACAGGGTTGTCTAAACCCTTCCCTCCCCCAGCCCAACCAGTGCCCCTCCCTGCCACCTCCCCCGTCCCAGGAGCTAAGCAGCCTGGGGTAGCTAGTAAAGGTCCAAAGGGGAGTAGGGGTGTGAAAGCTGGGGTGAGGCGTGTTAAGGTGAGAGACATGTCTGCAGAAGAGATGGAGAGGGAAAAAAGGGAGAGTGTCACCCCCACCACAGCCTCCACCCTCACCACAAACTCCACAGCCTCCACCCCTACCACAGCCTCCACCCCTACCACAGCCTCCACCCCTACCACAGCCTCCACCCCTACCACAGCCTCCACCCCTACCACAGCCTCCACCCCTACCACAGCCTCCACCCCTACACACCCACCACCACACGCCCACACCAAGACAGAGTACATCGGCAGCCAACAGTCATACTTAACAAAATCTGAAGAAGCACACGACGACGAGGACGAGGAGGAGGACGCATCGCTACCTCACATTCTCCCAAAGTCAAGTCTTTCTCAATACAAACTTCCTGTAGGAGGCGCCGTCCAGCCTCCCCCAGGGCCCCGCCACCCGTGCACCACTCCCCCAGCACCCGCACTGCAGCGATACACCCCCGGGGAGGTGCCTAGGGGGGTGGAGGAGGTGGGGGAGGTGGAAGGACAGACTGAGCTTCCGGGACACATTCGTATCATCTCCACCACAGGAGGACAGGACCTCCACACCGCCACGCCCACCACCACACCCTCACAGGAAGCACACACTGGTGCCTCAGAGCCTCCACCCGCCTCGCCCATAGAAGTGAGCCCCGAGACCTACCAGTCCGGGACGGAGTCCCCGGATGTGTCCCTGGCCGAGGACGCCCTGGAGGTGTGCGGGGGCGGAGCGGGGCTGGCGGAGGGGCAGTGGGAGGAGGGAGAAGTCATGGAGGAAAGAGAAAGCAGCGGGCTTGTAGGGCAGGTCCTCCCCCGCCCTCAGCAAGGCGTGGGGCAGCCCGCCGCGGGGGTTGAACACCTGGGCTGGGGCGCCGCCCCCCTGCCTCACCACGCTCCAATACGCCCACCAGACGCCCACGCTGGGGAAGACACTCACGCCATGGCGCAGAGAGTCGTGTACAAGGAGACGCGGCCCGTGGTGGAGGCTTGGGGTGCCCCGCCCCACACCACTGAGCCGCGTGGTGGTGCCCCGGAGACTACAGCCCCGGCCCACACCACCCACAGCACCGTCAGTCATGGCACGGACCACAAACACCATGAGAGTCCCCCGCGACCCACTGTGGGCGGCGCCCCTCACCAGCAAGCTGTGGCCGCCCTCCCCAGCCACCCGCTCACCACCGCCTGGACACATCAGGACGTGCCCCGCCCCGCCCCACCTGACGGAGCCCCAACACCGCCCCGCCCCGCTGACGGGCAGGACACACAGCCTCGCCGCCACGCCCTCAAGCAGCCTCAGCGGCAGGCTGCCGTGGAGACGCCTGCGTGGTGTCAGGCCAGCCTGCAGCCCCCTGCGAGGGGCCCCGGGGACCTACCCGTCATTGCCGCCCGCGACGTCCCGCAGACTGCTGAAGGGGCGCGGGGGGAGTCCACGCACAGCATCGGCGCGCAGCTGAATGCTGAGTTACAGGCGCTGATCAACAGCTTCCGGCAGGCCGCCGCCACCACCACCACCGAGCCTCAGGACCCTCAGCCTCCCTCCACCCCCTCCCCCGCCACGCCCCCCGCCGCGGCCTCCTTCAAGCGACAACAATACCACCGCCACCACCGCCCCGAGGCCCCGCCCGCCCCGCCCCTCAGTACCAGGAGGGAAGCCGCCTCGTCCCCGGTCGTGACGCTGAAGGTCTCGGACTGTTCCCAGGCCGAGGCGGGCCACCGCGTGGAGGCCCTCAGCTCCCCCACGTGGCGGGGCAGCTTCCTGCTGGAGCGTGACCTGGCCGCCGCACAGGACGACTGGGGCGCCTCGGACGAGAGCATCACCTTCGTCTTCATGACGCCCGAGGAGGAGGTGGCCCCGCGCCACCCTGCCGCCGCCTCGCCTCCCCTAGCCACCGGCGACCACTACCACAGCTCTCCAAACTTGTTCCAGGCGGGGCAGAGCCTCGCCCTGCCCCGCCCCACCCACCCCTACGACCTGTACCGATCCGCGGGCGGCAGCCTGGCACGCGCCGCTTCCCTGGACACCGTGAGCCGCGCGCTAGGTCGCCTGGGCGCGGCCAAGCAGCGTGCAGGCCTGACGAGGACCTGCAGCTTGGAGGAGGAGGCCAGCCAGGAGCTGCGGGACATCCTGGAAAGGGGCCGCCGGTGCTCCTCAGAGGAATCCTTACAGCAGGGCACGCCGCCCCCCAGCCCTGCTCGCTCCATCTCCCCGCCATCTCCCACCAGCCCCCAGCCCCGCCCTGCCACCACCGGGACGCCACCACCCCCTGCCGCGACACCCTCCCCGTCGCCGCCGCCGTCGCCAGGCCGCACGTTCGGCGAGGCGTCGTGGCAAGACATGAAGAGCCTCATCCTGGGACGCCCGCCGCCCCCCGCCGCGGCCCGGAGACTGTCCTCGGAGGGCAGCCGCTCCTCCCCGCAGCTGCACCGCCGCGCCGCCGCCGACGGCCTTCCCAAGAAGGCCGTGTCCTGGACAGACCTGCACGGCGGCGGTCACCTGGAGATTGAGGTGACGGACTGGGAGGACTCCCGGACTGGGCCTCCGCCCCCCTCAGGCCTCAGCCAAAGGCTTCGCTCCATCATGAAGAAACCTTCCCTGGCGCCCATCGCCCCCACCCCTCCCCCACCCACACCGCCCACACCCAAACCGCCCTCCCCGCCCCTCTCAAGCATGTCCCCGCCCAAGCCGCCACCCCCCGCCGGCACCTCCCCTGCCCCCGAGGCCTCCAGTGACGAGGACTCCCTGCCGCTGCCACGCTCCAACCTGCGCGGCCTGTTCTCCCTGCGCCTCCCCCAGCACATCAGGGACCGCGCGCTGCGGGGCGCCCCCACCCACGACGCCCACACCCCGACCCCCACGGCAAGTATGGTGTCGCCCCCCAGGCCCACGCGGCCCAGCTACCAGGGCGGGGTGGGGCGCATGCGGCCCTCCGCCTCACTCTCCACCGAGGAGGGGGGATCCACCACCTCCATCTCCTCCGTCGTGTTCTCCGCCTCCCGCGCCGCCTCATCCTCCGGCGTGTCCTGCTCCGGCTACTCCTCTACGGGCGCCATCTCCTCCCCAGGGGGCTTCTCCCCCCTCCGCGAGGCCACCACAGCCTCGCGGGTCCTGGACGCCCTCAGCCCAGGCCGCTCCGCCCCCGCCCACACCTGCGCCTCGTCGTCCTCCGTGCCCTCCACGCCCACCGACGGGGTGTTCACCGCGCCGGCCTCGCCCACCACCACGCTCTCTGCGCCCTTCACGCCCACGCTGGACTCTCGGCAGGGCGGCGGGGCAGGAGGCGAGGATGGTGGAGGGGCGGGGCTGGGGCGGTGCCGGAGCGAGGGTGACCTAGTGGGGCGGGGCGGGGCGGGGCTTAGTCACACGTGGCACACACTGTCCCGCGTCGTGCAGGAGGCGGGCCAGGTGCTCAAGACGCTGTCCGAGACGTCCCTCGTGCTGCGCCAGCAAGCCCTCAGCCCCGCCAGGACGGCAGCCCCTCTGCCGCCCCTACCAGAGGAGGGGGGCGGCGCCCCAGCCAGGAGGGTGTCCTCAGTGGCGGTGCAGACTGACCCCCGTCACGCCCGCGGCCAGTGGCGTGACGTGTACACAAGCTGTGACTCCCTCAGTGACGGGGAGACCTCAGAGAGCGGCCCTTGGCGCACGCCTTCCCGCCGCTGGCTGGAGGTGCCGCGCCACCACTCCGGACCCCCGATCTCGCCCCCGCGCACCACGCACGAGTGGCGGGAGCGGCGGGAGCGCCTGAGCCGCCCCACGGGGTACGGCGGCCTCAGCTCCTCCTCGGAGTGGGACTCGCCGTCGCCCGGGGGTGAGCGTGACGCCCTGAGTGCCGGGGGCCACCGGTGCCTGGCGCTGCACCAGCGTCGCCTGGAGGAGTCCTGCCGCCGCCTGGAGGAGCGGCTGCGCCTCAACGCACGCAAGCGTCACCTGCGGCGGCAGATCCTGTCGGAGCACCACAACCACTACAACTCCGGCGGCCGCTGCGTCCTGCACTCCTCGCTGGACTTCAGCAAGACGCCCTTCTGCAGCCACATGGGGCCGCCCACGCCCTCCCCTTACCTCTCCACGCCCTCTCTGCCCACCGCGGGGCCGCCCAGCCCCGCCCACCTGAGGGGCTCCTCCCCCTGCTGCTGCGTCTCGCCCGCCCACCTGCCACGCCACCACCACTGCCGCGCCCTGGCCAGCCCGTGCGCCGCCCACGCCCACTGGTCGCCCTGCCAGGCCACGCCCCCCTTGGAACCCTCGTACAGCCCCGTGTATCGTGACGCGCGGCTGGAGGCGTCCCGGCAGCAGTGTCGCGACCAGCTGGCGGCGGCGCGGCGCGTGCTGAGCGGCGGCTCCTGCAGCTCCCTCGGGGAAAGCAGCTCCCCTCCCATGCCAGGCCGCTCGCGACTCACCCCCGCCGGCGGCAGCCTGGACGCCCACCGCGCCCAGCCTCGCGTGCCCAGCCTGGACACGCCCTACCTGCGGGGCCACGCCGCCTCACTCTCCTCGCTGCCGGGCGCGGGCGTGGCGTGGCGCCGCGGCGGCCTCGCGGGCGTGGGTTCCCTCAGCTCGGTGGCCAGCGAGGGCGAGGCGGAGACGCGGCGAGCGTCACGCTGGCGTGGCGACGCCGACTCCTGGGGGCGCGCCACCCGGCAACGCTGACACCACCACCCACGCCCCCGCCCACGCCCCCGCCCCCACGATACGTGCCATGGACCCCCGCCCCCCACTCGTCTTCCAGGGGACGTCTCCCCCCAAGGTGTCGTGTGTTCAATAAAGCTTCATCTTAACGCGAGTTTCCTCCTCCTCCTCCTCCTCCTCCGCCACGTGCAGTCTTTCAAATGTTGTGTTGCAAACCCCGCATGTCAGGCCTGACACTCCTCCTGCTCTGCCGTGTTCTGGGCTGTCCTGTGCCACACGTGTACTGTAGGCCTACTTGTAGCAGCGGGAGGCAGGGCTGCACTACTAAAGCAGGTACCCTCCTGATAGACCCACAAGTTGTCTGGTATCTGGTCTTCCCTTGTAATCCTTGGTCTTTACACACACACACACACACACACACACACACACACACACACACACACACACGCACACACACACACACACACACACACACACACACCACACACACACACACACACACACACACACACACACACACACACACACACACTAGCTGGAGGGGAACAAGAGAACAGCTACTAAACGACTGTTGTCATTTGTTCTAGAAATTGATATTTGCGAAGAATTATTTATATGCACAGCCAAAGACTACTACTGGACTTGGTACTCGTGCCCCGCGCCAGCCCGCCCATGACCAGTGGAGGCCAGTTTTGCGATTCCTGCCATTTTAGAACATCACCCCTCTTTCCCTTCCTAAGGTTTATCAGTATATATGATATACCGTTATCTTCGTAACTGTTTGTTCTATAATATTATCAAATAAAAAACAGTAAAATACACTAAAGAAATGCCATTATGAGAGAGTGAAGAAATATGCATGACCTCAATATATACTTAAACTCTTCGCCATTTAATATTTTGCGAGAAAACATTTTAGATGCTAGCGATAGAAAGAATCGGATTTTCATTAGCTTTCCATTGCTATATTTCGTTTTCTGATAAATGAATCATAACCATGCATAAATTAGCGTTAACTAAAGAAATAACATCATCTATCGGGATAATTACCCGATGGATGATGTTATTTATTTAGTTAACGCTAATTTATGCATGGTTCTAATTCATTTATCAGAAAATGAAATATAGCAATGGAAAGCTAATTAAATTCCGCTTCTATTGATATGTTGCATGTAAAAAGTCTACACGCAAAAATATCAAATTGCGATGAGTTTAAGTGAATATAAGTTCATGCATATTTCTTCAGTCTCATAATGGCATTTCTTTAGTGTATTTTACAGTTTTTTATTTGATAATATTATAGAACAAACATTCACGAAGATAACAGTGTATCATTTATACTGATATGCCATAGTCTACTGTATTCATGGAACACTTTTTTACTTGCCGATACGATTGATGATGTTATTTTTTTAGTTAACGCTAATTTAGGCATGGTGGTAATTCATTTATCAGAAAACGAAATATATCAATGGAAAGCTAATGAAAATCTGCTTCTTTCTATCGCTAGCATCTAAAATGTTTTCTCGCAAAATATTAAATGGCGATGAGTTCAAGTGAATATTAAGTTCATGCATATTTCTTAACTCTCTCATAATGGCATTTTTTTATTGCATTATACTGTTTTTTATTTGATAATATTATAGAACAAACATTTACGAAGATAACGGTATATCATATATACTGATAAACCATAGGAAGGGAAAAGGGAGTGATGTTCGAAAATGGCAGGAATCGCAAAACTGGCCTCCACTGGAAATAGCCCAAAATGAGTAGCAAGTCCAGTATAGAGTAGTCTTTAGCACAGCTTACATAAGAACATAAGAAAATAAGGAAGCTACAAGAGGCCGCGAGGCCTACACGTGGTAGTTCCTGTAAGCTTCCTTCATAACAGGCCCCCTACTCAGGGGCGAAGCTAGACATTTGTGGACCCGGGGGGGGCTTACTTCCTGGAGGGGCCCTCTAAAGTGTGCAGGTGTTGGGGGGCTTGGAGGCAACCTGCTGGGGGGTTTCGGGAAATTTTTGGCATTTTGACACTTTCTGAGACTTCTTTCAATGCCCATAAATCCTTTTTAATCCGAATTAAGAAGCCTAGCTATGATGGTGCTCACAAGATGCAGATCAAATTAAACACAAACCCCCAGGAGTCTAAGCCAAGTTTGTAGAGAATCTTAGGAGTTTTGTTTGATGGAGTTTGGGGTTTTTCATTGTCAGTTTATTTGGGGGCCCCCCTCTCTTGGGGGCCCGGGGGGCGATTTCAAACAGCCCCCCCCCCTTAGCTACGCCACTGCCCTTACTTCCACTCCTCTTTCTAAGCTGAACCCTCCCTCTGTGATACGTAAAGAAGAAAATACATGTAAGAATCCTAATAATTATCCAAAAAAGATGGCTGCTTAGATTTATAAAAGAAAACAAAAATAGGCAGCTACCTGTAGGTGACGTGAAAGCAATGTCCATTAAAAAGACTTTTTTTTTCATATTCCAGCATTTATGGGAAAGTCTCAAACAATTTTGATTAGTATTTAATCAGGAATCTAATGTTTTAATATAGTGTAGTGGTAGCACGCTCGGTTCACAACCGAGAAGTCCCGGGTTCGATCCCCGGGCTGAGCAGAAACAGTTGGGTTGTTTCCTTAAAACCCGAGCCCCTGTCCACCCAGCAGTGAATGGGTACCGGGGGTTAGCCGGGGGTTTGTGACCCGCCTCCCGGGTGGTGGCTTCCCCCAACACTATAAGCACTATAGCAGAGTGCTTAGTGGTAGCAGACAGCTCTCTCTCCTCCTTGGGGGAGTCTGTCTGGTTACAGTGGAGATCCATCTCAGCTGCGTCGATAACTGACGAAATTCTTTAAAAAATTAATATATATATATAGTAAAAAATCTGGTGACGTCACTGCGCCTCCCAGACCCAGACCGCGAAGGGAAGAAGAAGAGGAAGAAAAGGCCGGCGGATCACAACAACAACAAGACTTTTTTGCATCTCTCCGTGTGTGTGTATCCATCATGCTGGCCCTGAGGCTGCTGAAAGGCGAGTGACGGGTTGTTAGGGCCGGGAAGGGGGCTAAATAAGGCTGTAAGGGTCGGGTAAGGCCTTAAATATAGGATTAAAATAGTGTAGGGTCGGGAGGTCGGAATGTTGTGATAAATAATGCAGTGGTTTTGTTTGGGATGCAGTCAGTTCGTACACAAGTTGTTTCGTACCCAGGTTTTGTTGGTCGTTTCGTACACTGTTTTTGAGTTTGCCTTGTCGGGTAAGTGAGGATCGGGTGCAGTCAGTTCGTACACAAGTTGTTTCGTACACCAGTAGATTCGTACACCAATAAGTTGTTTCGTGGTCTATATGAAACCATAGTCGTTTCGTACACTCAGCTCAAGAGTTGGACTAGAGTTACGAAACGACACCAGGCACTATGTACGAAAAAACTCAAAATCAGTGTACGAAACAACTAACAAAACTTGGGTACGAAACTCCCTGTGACTGATCAGATAGACGGGGGATTACTCAGGTGTTTATCGTGCTAGTAGTTATTGCTGCTTATTATGTTGTAACTTTACCGTAGACAACACTAAAGTCGCCAGGACAACTTTTTTTTCTGTGTACAGCCGTGTGGTGGCGTGAATAGTTACATTTGTACATCCATGATTTCAGGACAGTTAGAAGGGGCTATCTGGAGAGTCTGTGTCATTTTGTGTCTTCATCTGTGTCATAGTAGGGCTATAAATGAACAAATGACTAAAATATCTACAATGTGGCGACCTACACTAAGGTCGCCATCTAGTGTTTATGTTCTGAGTGTCCTCCCGCCGTCGTCGTCGCCCGAAAAAAAACCGCGTAGTGAAATTGTAAACCGTCTATACTTGCAGCTACAAAGCATAAAACAACGCTGAAACAGTGTAGATTATACAGTCATGATATAAACTACTGTGTATCATCTTCAGTGGCACAGACACAGCAGTAGTGAGGCTATCATTCCTAATATTTGGCGGCTGGCGACATTAGTGCAGGTGGCGACTTTAGTGTTATCTACGGTAGTTGGTAAATTTACGGTTTAGGTCATCCCGCGATTTCGAGGCCGAAACTATATTTTCCTGAATAGTTTTTATGTATTGAATGAAACCGGCACTCGTTTTTGTCGGAAATAAATTATTTTATATAGGTGTGGGGGTGCCCGCCCCGCCCCTCCCGGCCCGCCCCGCAAACCTTGCTCCACTTTGCACTGCCGTAGTATTGATGATTTTCTTTTTTTCATGATATCATCTGTTAGTTAAGCAAACCCACCTCTAACCTAACCTAATGTAACCCAACTTAACCGTTTTGGTACTTTGGTACAGTAAAACCTCTCCTAGTGGGACTAATTGGGCCAAGGAGTGGTCCGAGTAATGCAAGGATCAGAATTATGGGGGGATAGGTAATAAAAGAAAAAAGAAAAAAAATTCTAGGTATAAAAATTATATAGCTAGGAAATTTCGACCCCCCCCAAAAAAAAAAATTATAATTCTAGGTGTATATAAATTGTATAGCTAGGACATTTCGACCCCTAAAAAAAAAAAAAAAAAAAAAAAATTCTAGGTGTATATAAACTATATAGCTAGGAAATTTCAACCCCTAAAAAAAAAAAAAAAAAAAAAAAAAATTCTAGGTGTATATAAACTATATAGCTAGGAAATTTCAACCCCTTAAAAAAAAAAAAAAAAAAAAAAAAAATCTAGGTGTATATAAACTATATAGCTAGGAAATTTCGACCCCTAAAAAAAATTTAAAAAAATAACAAATTCTAGGTGTATATAAACTATAGCTAGGAAATTTCGACCCCTAAAAAAAAAAAAAAAAAAAAAAAAATTATAGGTGTATATAAACTAGGAAATAGTATATAGCTAGGAAATTTCAACCCATAAAAAAAAAAAAAAAAAAAAAAAAAAAAAAAAAAAAAAAAAATTCTAGGTGTATATAAACTATAGCGAGGAAATTTCAACCCCTAAAAAAAAAAAAAAAAAAAAAAAAAAAAAAATCTAGGTGTATATAAACTATAGCTAGGAAATTTCAACCCCTAAAAAAAAAAAGGAGGAGGTCCGAATAATGTCAAAGTCCAAATAATGAGTGTCCGAATAAGAGAGGTTTTACTGTACTTTGAACCAGTAATTGAGTACGAGGTTAAAAGTACTCTTTTCCCATGTATTTTGATGTGTTAAGAATGATGGTCACATTCAGAATCGTCGGAAATGCATCATTTTGCAGTTATCCTCGCTTAACCCCTTGAGGCCCAGAACGTAATTGCCATTGTAATTTGGGTGCCATTAGACGATTTGTAGTGACTATAAGCAATGTTTTGAGGCCCAGAACGTAATTGCCATTGTAATTTGGGTGCCATTAGACGATTTTTAGTGACTATAAGCAATGTTTTGAGGCCCAGAACGTAATTGCCATTGTAATTTGGGTGCCATTAGACGATTTGTAGTGACTATAAGCAATGTTTTGAGGCCCAGAACGTAATTGCCATTGTAATTTGGGTGCCATTAGACGATTTGTAGTGACTATAAGCAATGTTTTGAGGCCCAGAACGTAATTGCCATTGTAATTTGGGTACCATTAGACGATTTTTAGTGACTATAAGCAATGTTTTGAGGCCCAGAACGTAATTGCCATTGTAATTTGGGTACCATTAGACGATTTTTAGTGACTATAAGCAATGTTTTGAGGCCCAGAACGTAATTGCCATTGTAATTTGGGTGCCATTAGACGATTTGTAGTGACTATAAGCAATGTTTTGAGGCCCAGAACGTAATTGCCATTGTAATTTGGGTGCCATTAGACGATTTGTAGTGACTATAAGCAATGTTTTGAGGCCCAGAACGTAATTGCCATTGTAATTTGGGTGCCATTATACGATTTGTAGTGACTATAAGCAATGTTTTGAGGCCCAGAACGTAATTGCCATTGTAATTTGGGTGCCATTAGACGATTTGTAGTGACTATAAGCAATGTTTTGAGGCCCAGAACGTAATTGCCATTGTAATTTGGGTGCCATTAGACGATTTTTAGTGACTATAAGCAATGTTTTGAGGCCCAGAACGTAATTGCCATTGTAATTTGGGTGCCATTAGACGATTTGTAGTGACTATAAGCAATGTTTTGAGGCCCAGAACGTAATTGCCATTGTAATTTGGGTACCACTAGACGATTTTTAGTGACTATAAGCAATGTTTTGAGGCCCAGAACGTAATTGCCATTGTAATTTGGGTGCCATTAGACGATTTGTAGTGACTATAAGCAATGTTTTGAGGCCCAGAACGTAATTGCCATTGTAATTTGGGTGCCATTAGACGACTTTTAGTGACTATAAGCAATGTTTTGAGGCCCAGAACGTAATTGCCATTGTAATTTGGGTACCACTAGACGATTTTTAGTGACTATAAGCAATGTTTTATAGCTATGACATAAGAACATAAGAAATTAAGGAAGCTACAAGAGGCCGTGAGACCTACACGTGGTAGTTCCTGTTACTTAACACTACCTACATCCACCTTTCATCCCCACTCATAAATTATCTAGCCTCCTTTTAAAACTCCTTATCTAACTAACTACTACTAACTACCTGATGACTGAGTCCATTCCGATCATTTACCACCCTATTTGTGAACCAGTTTCTCCCTATTGACCTGTTTAGTATCCTTGTCCACTAACTCATGTGGTATGTTCAGTGACTTCTTACTTTATGGCTCGACAACAGACCATTTTTTATAGCCAAGGAAAGATCTGGGCGTGAAGTACTACTACTACTATACTACTACTACTACTACTACTACTACTACTACTACTACTACTACTACTACTACTACTACTACTACTACTACTACTACTACTACTACTACTATTACTACTACTACTACTATTACTACTACTACTACTACTACTACTACTACTACTACTACCACAGATGATTTTGTATAGCCTAGGAAAGATCTGGCCGTGAAGGGGTCAAGGTTAGGCTTTGGGGAGGCGGTGGCTGAGTGGTTGGCAGTACTGAGTGGCGTTCTCCAAGACCAGAGTTCGTCCTTCACCTGCGTCCTTCCACCTTATATACCCTAACCCCCCCCCCCCCCCCCACACACACACACACACACCCACACACACACACACAGGCTGGCTTTTAGGTAAATAAATTCCTCTAAATCGAGCTTTTCGTTTAAAATTCCGTTAAATCGGCCTTTTCGGTAAATAGAATTCCGCTAAATCGACCTTTTTGGTAAATAAAATTCTGTTAAATATAGCTGTTCGGTACGTAGATAAAAAAAATAAAAATTACCTTTTTGGTAAATAAAATTCCGCTAAATCGACCTTTTCGGTAAATAAAATTCCGCTAAATCGACCTTTTCGCTAAACAAAATTCCGCTAAATAAAATTCCGCTAAATCGACCTTTTCGGTAAACAAAATTCCGCTAAATCGACCTTTTCGGTAAACAAAATTCTTGTAGCTTCCTTATCTATGTTCTTATGTTCTTATTTTCAAGTTCGTCCTGGCGTGGTGGCGTTTTATATAGTCAATAACCTTGTAGTTGGTACTTGCAAAATGTCTAGATAGGATCAAAAGTATCTTATCTTATCTTCTTATCGATATATCCTAACCCTTCCCCCCCCCCCCCCACAGGTTGGAGGGGCATAGAGGGGGCGGCGGCAGCGGTGGGGGGCGCCAGGAGGGGGCTGGGCGGTGGGGGGGCGGACGGATACGCGTACGAGACCCTGGCTGTGAGTGAACCGCGGAAACACGTCTTTGTGGTGAAGCTGAATCGTCCTGAGAAACTGAACGCCATGAACCGGGTCTTCTGGAGGTAAGGGGGAGGGGGAGGTAGTGAGGGAAGGAAGGAAGGAAGGGAAGGAAGGAATGGGGGGGTAGAGGAAGGAATGGGAGGGGGAAGGAAGGAAGGAAGGAGGGAAGGAAGGAAGGAAGGAGAGAGGGAAGGAAGGAAGGAAGGAAGGAAGGAAGGAAGGAAGGAAGGAAGGGAGGGAAGGAAGGAAGGAAGGAAGGAGAGTATTATTGAAAGAGATGATATGGAAGGAGAGAGAGAGAGAGAATTGACAGAAAGAGTAAGAGGAAAGGGTTGATAGAAGTGAGAGAGAGAGAGAGAGAGAGAGACAGACAGATACAAAACATAATTCCTCTAAAATACCCATTCATTATAAACTGGTTCATCCTACAGTTATTACTCTATAGTATTTGTATCTATCTATCTATCGAGAGACGCAGAGTAAGGGGCGATCTGATAAAAGTTTTTAAGTGGATAAAGGGATTTAATAAAGGAGAGGTAGGAAAAGTTCTTACGGCTTTTAACCAGGGTAGAACAAGAAGTCACGGATTCAAGCTGGAAAAGCGTAGATTTAGAAAGGAAATAGGGAGAAACTGGTTCACAAATAGGGTGGTGAATGATTGGCATGGACTCAGTAGACAGGTAGTTAGTGGGGAGTCATTAGGGAGCTTTATAAGGAGGCTGGACAGTGTTATGGATGGGGATGAAAGGTGGATGTAGGTAGTGTTAGGTGACAGGAACTACCACGTGTAGGGCTCACGGCCTCTTGTAGCTTCCTTATGTTATCTATCTACTTATCTATTTATATATCGAGTGTTTTGCTAACGTATTCATTTCAGGTTTAGTGGGGAAGTTAGCAATATTTTTTTCAGTGACCTAGCAGAATCTCAGCCTAGCGACAGAATGCATGTATATATCTAGTAGACTATTGATCTAGCGCCTGAACTATTATCATCATCATCATCATCAGTTTTACCTCTATTTTTCCTTCATGGCCTACTCCTTCTTATTCTTCCTGTTTCTCCTCCTCCTCCTCCTCCTCCTCCTCCTCCTCCTCCTCCTCTTTTTAGCCTTTCCTCCTCCTCCTCCTCCTCTTTTTAGCCTCTCCTCCTCCTCCTCCTCCTCTTTTTAGCCTCTCCTCCTCCTCCTCCTCCTCCTTTTAGCCTCCTCCTCCTCCTCCTCCTCCTCCTCCTCCTCCTCCTCCTCTCCTCTCCTCCTCCCCAGGCTCAAGTCAATATTATATCCATGTATTATAGTGGATGACATTTATAACAGTTAGGCTAAATAGAGGTAGAAATCTTTACAAAAATCACCACCTCACTCACCCATCACAACAGGGAGATTGGCCAGTGTTTTGACCAGCTGGCAGAGGACACCAGCTGCCGTGCCGTGGTGCTGGGGGCAGAGGGGCGGGTCTTCACAGCTGGCATAGACCTCATGGACCTGGCCAACATAGCAGCGGAGACCGAGGGGGGGGACGAGGCAGACGTGGCCAGGCGGGGCAGGACCATTCATAAGGCCATCAAGGCTTTCCAGTACTCCTTCAGTGCCTTGGAGAGGGTGGGTGTGTGTGTGTGTGTGTGTGGGTGTGGGTGTGGGTGGGTGGGTGGGTGGGTGGGTGGGTGGTGTGTGTGTGTGTGTTGTGTGTGTGTGTGTGTGTATTTAGCTAGTTGTAACATGCAGGAAAAGAGTTATGCTCGTACTGTCCCGTCTCCAAAGCTACTATTATCCAGCTTGCCTTTGAAGTCCTGAATAGTTCTTGCATGAATCACTTTTGCATCAAGGTTGTTCCAGGCTTCTAGGCTTCTAGACGGGAAGCTGGATTTTGTTATGTCCCTCTTGCATGTTGTCCTTTTCAATTTCTTCTCATGACCTCTTGTACTTCTGTCCTCCCACACAAACAGATCTTCTCTAGCCATGTTTTCCAGACCCATTGATGCTCTAGACACTGCTGTAAAATCTCCCCTTTCTCTTCTTGTCTCAAGAGTTGGGAGTTTTAGTCTTGAAAGTCTTTCCTCATATGTTAAATCTCTCAGGCTTGGAGCCATTTTTGTGGCTGCTCTTTGTATTCTCTCAATCTTCCTTATATCCTTCTTGTTATGTGGTGACCCAATCACTGCCGCATATTCCAACCTTGGTCGAATCAAAGATGTTAAGAGTGTGTGTGTGGGTGTCTGTGTGTGTGTGTAGGGAACTCCGTAGTGTAGTGGTTAGCACGCTTGGCTTACAACCGAGAAGTCCCGGGTTCGATCCCTGGGCGGAGCGAAAGATAGATGGGTGGTCTTTCTTAAATCCCTAGCCCCTGTCCACCCAGCAGTGAATGGGTACCGGGTGTTAGCCGGGGGTTTGTAACTCCCCCCGGGGTGGTAGCTTCCCCCAATACTAATATGCAGCAGCGGTAGATCACTATGGCTCTGAGGCATTATCCTCTAAACAAAACAAACAAGTGTGTGTGTGTGTGGGTGTGTGGCAGGACCATTCACAGGGCCATCAAGGCTTTCCAGTACTCCTTCAGGGCCTTGGGGAGGGTGGTGTGGGTGTGTGTGTGGGCAGAGCTGGGTAGTATCTAAATACATGTAATTCATTTAACATTAAATACATTTCTGTGTTATGAAGTTAGAGGGTCGTTGATATGCTTACAGTTGTCCCTCTCCATTGCCTCAACCTCTGCCAATGCTGCCAGATCCTCTTCCACACACTGCCTCCACTTAAAAACACTGCCAGATCCTCTTCCACACACTGCCTCCACTTAAAAACACTGCCAGATCCTCTTCCACACACTGCCTCCACTTAAAAACACTGCCAGATCCTCTTCCACACACTGCCTCCACTTAAAAACACTGCCAGATCCTCTTCCACACACTGCCTCCACTTAAAAACACTGCCAGATCCTCTTCCACACACTGCCTCCACTTAAAAACACTGCCAGATCCTCTTCCACACACTGCCTCCACTTAAAAACACTGCCAGATCCTCTTCCACACACTGCCTCCACTTAAAAACACTGCCAGATCCTCTTCCACACACTGTCTCCACTTAAAAACACTGCCAGATCCTCTTCCACACACTGCCTCCACTTAAAAACACTGCCAGATCCTCTTCCACACACTGCCTCCACTTAAAAACACTGCCAGATCCTCTTCCACACACTGTCTCCACTTAAAAACACTGCCAGATCTCTTCCACACACTGCCTCCACTTAAAACACTGCCATCCTCTTCACACACTGCCTCCACTTAAAAAACTGCCAGTCCTCTTCCACACACTGTCTCCACTTAAAAACACTGCCAGATCCTCTTCACACACTGGCCTCACTTAAACACTGCAGTTCCTCTTGCCACACACTGTCTCCACTTAAAAACACTGCCAGATCCTACTTCCACACACTGCCTCCACTTAAAACACTGCCAGATCCTCTTCCACAACTGCTCCACTTAAAAACACTGCAGATCCTCTTCCACACACTGTCTCACTAAAAACACTGGCAGATCCTCTTCCACACCGCCTCACTTAAAAACACTACCAGATCCTCTTCCACACACTGCCTCCACTTAAAAACACTACCAGATCCTCTTCCACACACTGTCTCCACTTAAAAACACTGCCAGATCCTCTTCACACACTGCCTCCACTTAAAAAACATTACCAGATCCTCTTCCACACACTGTCTCCACTTAAAACACTGCCAGATTCCTCTTCCACACACTGCCTCCACTTAAAAACACTGCCAGATCCTCTTCCACACACTGCTCCACTTAAAAACACTGCCAGTCCTTTCCACACACTGTCTCCACTTAAAAACACTGCCAATCCCTTCCACACACTGCCTCCATTAGAAACACTGCCAGTTCCTCTTCCACACACTGTCTCCACTTAAAAACACTGCCAGATCCTCTTCCACACCTGCCTCCACTTAAAACACTGCAGATCCTCTTCACCACTGCCTCACTTAAAACACTGCGATCCTCTTCACAACTGTCTCCACTTAAAAACACTGCCAGATCCTCTTCCACACACTGCCCCCACTTAAAACACTACCAGATCCTCTTCCACACACTGCTCCCTTAAAACACTACAGATCCTCTTCCACACACTGTCTCCACTTAAAAACACTGCAGATCCTCTTCCACACGATGCCTCCACTTAAAAACACTACCAGATCCTCTTCCACACACTGTCTCCACTTAAAAACACTGCAGATCCTCTTCCACACACTGCCTCCACTTAAAAACACTGCCAGATCCTCTTCCACACACTGCCTCCACTTAAAAACACTACCAGATCCTCTTCCACACACTGCCTCCACTTAAAAACAGACTTGACGCGCACTGTAAAGTAAATGGGTATTGATAGTGCCCTGCGAACTTGACGGGCACTGTAAAGTAAATGGGTATTGATAGTGCCCTGTGAACTTGACGGGCACTGTAAAGTAAATGGGTATTGATAGTGCCCTGTGAACTTGACGGGCACTGTAAAGTAAATGGGTATTGATAGTGCCCTGTGAACTTGACGGGCACTGTAAAGTAAATGGGTATTGATAGTGCCCTGTGAACTTGACGGGCACTGTAAAGTAAATGGGTATTGGTAGTGCCCTGTGAATTCATATTATAGTCCCCCGGATCGATTAGTTGTAGTGGTAGTGGTAGTTGTAGTTAGTATATTTCATATCCTATCATTCCTCACTACGAAACTTCCATGTTCCTATCTTCTTTAGGGACATGGTATCATTTTCCAACTGTCCTCTTACATGTAGTTTGATAGTTAGTAGTGTGTAGTTCAGCAGATACCCTCGTTATAGACCCAAGGGTAGCCTGGCATCTGTTCTTCACATGTATTCCTCCTCCTCCTCTTCTTCCTCCCTTCTTCCTCCTCCTCCTCCTCTTTCATTCTTCCTTCCTCCTCCTCCTCTTCCTCCCTTCTTCCTCCTCCTCCTTCCTTCCTTCCTCCTTTTCCAAGTGTTCTCTTACTGACACCGCCTCCCTGTTTCACACACACACACACACACACACCACACACACACACACACACACACACACACACACACCCACACCTACCCACACACACACACACACACACACACACCCACACACACTGACTCTGCCTCCCTACCTGCAGTGTCCCAAGCCCGTGGTGGCGGCGGTCCACGGCGCCTGTGTGGGTGGAGGCGTGGACTTGGTATGTGGAGCAGACATCCGCTACTCCACCACCGACGCTTGGTTCCAGGTCAAGGAGGTGGATGTGGGTGAGTGGAGGGGTGGAGAGAGGCTGTGTGTGTGGAGTAGGAGTAGTAGAGGGTTGTGTAATGTGAGTGGAGAGGGAGGATGTGTGGATGTGGAGTAATGTAGGGTTGTGTGTGGATGTGGGATAATAATAATAATAATAATTTTATTCTCGCCCGGAGGCCTACAGACAAAAACAAAGCAACAAGGACTGGCCAAGGAGTTAATTTAAAAGTACTAGAGCAAAAACAAAACACAACAAAGTACAGGCCCATTAGGGGACATAGTAACACTGTACATAGAAAAGCCTACATGGACACCTGTGCTGCCCCACATTGTGCACAAACAGCAGACCCAGCCACCACTGTTGTATAGGTCCACATACATAGGCCGAGCTCTGCCTGACAGAGGTGATGATGGAGTTCGTAGAGAGCTCCACCCTACTCCTTAAACTGAACACGGAGTATCGACGGATCACATCCAGATTGTTCAGCCCGTTCCTAGCGAAAGCCAGGGACGAGCTGCACCACCTGGGCAGCCCCAGAAGCCTCTTAAGGATGTCATTGTGACAGACCTTAAGGCGGTTCAGAGTGGCCACCTTGTACCGCGACCACAGCGAGTTGCAGTATATAGAGTAGCAGTGACTCCTGAATAACTCCATCTTCACCTCTCTGCTACTGTAGGAAAATATCCTCTGTAGAGTATTTCCCACGACAAGAAGCTTGGTGGTCTGCTTGATGATATCATCATCATCAGTCATGTCGTGGGATATAACATGGCCTAAGTATGCGAATCTATCCACAAAAGTGAGGGCAGACCCACCGAGCCATGCTGTTTTCAGGTCATTCACCTGAGCGCGTGCCGGTGATACTACCATGCACTCTGTCTTAGTGGTGTTGTAGACAATGTCATGCTTGGCAGCATACACCTGACACACACTGATAAGGTCCTGCAACACATCCGCAGTGGGTGCGAGCAGTACCCTATCATCAGCACAGCTCAGTGAGTTGATGCACCCATCATGTATGTGGCAGCCGATGCCTGTATCACCAAGGTTGCCGCCGAGAGCATCCGTGTACACATTGTACAGGTAGGGAGATAAAATCCCCCCCTGCCGAATGTAGGATTGTGTGTGGATGTGGAGTAATGACGGGTTGTGTGTGGATGTGGAGTAATGTAGGGTTGTGTGTGGATGTGGAGTAATGAAGGGTTGTGTGTGGATGTGGAGTAATGTAGGATTGTGTGTGGATGTGGAGTAATGTAGGGTTGTGTGTGGATGTGGAGTAATGTAGGGTTGTGTGTGGATGTGGAGTAATGAAGGGTTGTGTGTGGATGTGGAGTAATGAAGGGTTGTGTGTGGATGTGGAGTAATGTAGGATTGTGTGTGGATGTGGAGTAATGACGGGTTGTGTGTGGATGTGGAGTAATGTAGGGTTGTGTGTGGATGTGGAGTAATGAAGGATTGTGTGTGGATGTGGAGTAATGTAGGATTGTGTGTGGATGTGGAGTAATGACGGGTTGTGTGTGGATGTGGAGTAATGTAGGGTTGTGTGTGGATGTGGAGTAATGAAGGATTGTGTGTGGATGTGGAGTAATGTAGGGTTGTGTGTGGATGTGGAGTAATGTAGGATTGTGTGTGGATGTGGAGTAATGAAGGGTTGTGTGTGGATGTGGAGTAATGTAGGGTTGTGTGTGGATGTGGAGTAATGAAGGGTTGTGTGTGGATGTGGAGTAATGTAGGATTGTGTGTGGATGTGGAGTAATGAAGGATTGTGTGTGGATGTGGAGTAATGTAGGATTGTGTGTGGATGTGGAGTAATGACGGGTTGTGTGTGGATGTGGAGTAATGTAGGGTTGTGTGTGGATGTGGAGT
>JACEEZ010019701.1:70000-75000 GCA_016584305.1 Chionoecetes opilio
GGTGATGGTGTGGTGGTTGACTGGTAGTAGTGGTGGTGGTGGTGGTTCTGGTAGTAGTGGTGGTGGTGGTAGAAGTTCTGCAAGACAAGGGTGGTGGTGAGTGGTATGCTATGGCGGCACTGGTGATGATGGTGATGGTGGTGGTGACGCTACATAACACCCATAAGATGATAAGAACATAAGGAAGCTACAAGAGGCCGTGAGAAAATAAACAAGGAAAATAGGTGATCATTATAAAACGAGAGAGAGAGCATAATTATTATTTAGAGAGAGAATATTCAAGCAGTGGTGTTGCTATGTATCTGTCAATGGGGGGCACTGGGGTTGGGGGGGGCACTGTGGCAAGGGGGGGCTCAGGGGCCACTCTGATGCAGCATGGAAGGGTATTGGGCGTATCGTCAGTCACAGGTCCAAGCAAATTACGGCAGCCAGGGCCATGAGGGGCACCTGGGGGGGGGGGGGGGCACTTGGCAAGGGGGGGCTCAGGGGCCACTCTGATGCAGCATGGAAGGGTATTGGGCGTATCGTCAGTCACAGGTCCAAGCAAA
Source organism: Chionoecetes opilio (assembly GCA_016584305.1). Lineage (NCBI taxonomy): Eukaryota > Metazoa > Arthropoda > Malacostraca > Decapoda > Majidae > Chionoecetes > Chionoecetes opilio. Next base: position 70,549 of record JACEEZ010019701.1, read on the forward strand.
TTACGGCAGCCAGGGCCATGAGGGGCACCTGGGGGGGGGGCACTTGGCAAGGGGGGGCTCAGGGGCCACTCTGTTGCAGCATGGAAGGGTATTGGGCGTATCGTCAGTCACAGGTCCAAGCAAATTACGGCAGCCAGGGCCATGGGGGGCACCTGGGGGGCTCAGGATTCTCATGGGGGGGGGGAGGTAGCTACCACTGTTTCCTCCTCCCAGCCAGCTGCCCTGCACACACACACACGCCCTGCCTGATCGGTGGCGCGCCCTCGACTGTCGCTCGTTCCAGGATACTCCAGCAGGTCAACTATGTTCAACACTGCTTCGAAACACTAAACCTTTCCCTTATTTCCTTCCCACGCCCTGACCTGTTGACCTTTGACCAATCATTCTTGTCCTGTAACGGTATCTAAGTCTTAATGTTAGTCAATGTGAGTTAGTAATAGTGTGGGTATAGTTTTGTAGCCTTGTTTTTAAAGCTTATAGTGATTGGGTTCGTTAGTGCTTCGAACTCGTGAACAGCGTCGCAGAGGATTGTGGGTAGGATATCTTTTTTTTTTTTTTGCTAGGTAGTTAGTGGGTTGTTAAAGGACTGGATTGGTTTGTTAGCAGCGGCGTGGCTGCGGATCTATCCATGGGGGGGGGGGGGGGGGGAACTGTCTGTCTATCTGTCTCCATCTGTCTTATCTGTGTCTATATATCTGTCTGTTTCTGTGTCTGTCTATATCTATTTATCTATCTGTATCTGTCTGTCATTATTAAGTTGATGATGAACAGTGGTGTAGCTAGCCTATGGGGGGCGCGTACCCCCGTGAGAATCCTGTGCCCCCCCCCCTGGCCCTGGCTGGGGTATTCTGTACAATGCGGTAATACCCACCACTGATCTGATCCTAGGCTATGCCCTCATACCCTTCTATGGGCATCACAGTGGCCCACCTGGGGGGCACTAGGCAAGGGGGGGGGCCCCTGTGATGGCCCATAGAAGGGTATGAGGGCATAGCCTAGGATCAGATCAGTGGTGGGTATTAGCGCATTGTACAGAATACCCCAGCCAGGGCCAGGGGGGGGGGGCACAGGATTCTCACGGGAGGGGTACGCGCCCCCATGCGTAACAAAACGTCAAGGTACTCGACCTGTTAACACAATCACAGCAGAAGTTGCTGCTGCTCAAGGTGGTCAACGATCTTGCAGAGAGAGGAGGCGCCCTGATGCAGGAGTGTGATGCCCTCACCTCCAAGAACCAAGAACACCATCAGTTCCTCTTGCCAGTCATTGGGGAGCCCCGAAAGAGGTTCCCATTGGCTACCAAGGCCTCCCTGATGTCCACACAAACTGGGCTTTATGAGTGGGTGGTGGGCCACACGATACCCCCCTTTGAGGGGATGATACTCACTGCATCTTAAACGCATGGGGGGGACTCTGAATGGCCTCGTGTCACACCTCCAAATGTTGAAATCAATCCAAATTTGCATTCTAACATGCATTCTGGCCTCAAAGGAAACTACTGATGACCTAAGGCAGTGCTATCTCCAAATGTTACCTAATCATTATCTTATACCTTAGGACCACCCTAATATATGCCCCCCCCCCCCCCCTCGGTACGCCACTGATAGACAGATAGACAGAACGGCTGAGTGGCTCGGTGGGTTAGGGCGTCCGGCACCATTCTGTGGTCCGGCGTGGGATCCCCGGCCCCGCTCATACCCGGGGATTTTTTCAATGACAAATTCATGCGGTTACTGTCCCCCTTGAGCAAAGGGATGGGGGTGTGTGGTGTGTGAGGTCCCAGCATTACCCAAAGATCGGTAATAATGAACTCCAAACTCGCACCGGGAGGCTGAAACTGCCGATCGCGAGTCTGACGCGCGTGGACAAGACCCTGGGTGAATGACTGATACAGACAGACAGACAGACAGACACAGATAGATACATAGACAAGATATGAATAAATTGATAGATAGACAGATAGATGGATTAACATGAATATATAAAAAAAAGTAATAGCTAGGTAGTACTTATCAATAAACTCGCCTTCCTCCTTCTCAGTCATTCAGAAAAACCTTTAACGAGGCAATTGCATAGTTAAGAAGGAGGAGGAGGATGACCACCACAATCACCACCACTAACAATAACAAACAAAACAAAACAAAAAAACAAAAAAAAAAAAAAAACAACTTTACAAAAAATAATAATAATAATAATAATAATTTAAATGCCCGTCTAATATTATTATTATTCTTTTTTTATTAATTCCCGCTAAATCACAATTCTTCACTGTCTTATACACTGGTCATGCATAACCTTCACTGTGTAACACTCAACACATGGAATGGATGTAGAACTAATGGCTATATGAAGGGATAATGGGTAGAAATGTGTACTTACCGGGAGCTGTGAAGGCGACGCGTCCTCCCGCTCTGATATCTTCCGGGTAACTGAGGCGATTTTGGTGGTCTTCTTTCCTTCCTTCCATTCAGGTCCTTCCTTCCTTCGTTTTTTTTTTTTCCTTCTTTCCTTACCTTCCTTCTTTCCCTAACTTCCTTCAATTCAGTTCCTTCCTTCCTTCACTTCTTCCTTCCTTCCTTCCTTCCCTCACTTCTTCCTTACCTTCCTTCAATTCTTCCTTCCCTCCTTCAATTCTTCCTTCCTTCCTTCAATTCTTCCTTCCTTCCTTCCTTCCTTCAATTCTTCCTTCCTTCCTTCAATTCTTCCTTCCTTCCTTCCTTCAATTCTTCCTTCCTTCCTTCCTTCAATTCTTCCTTCCTTCAATTCTTCCTTCCTTCCTTCCTTCAATTCTTCCTTCCTTCCTTCAATTCTTCCTTCCTTCCTTCCTTCATTCTTCCTTCCTTCCTTCAATTCTTCCTTCCTTCCTTCCTTCCTTCCTTCAATTCTTCCTTCCTTCCTTCCTTCAATTCTTCCTTCCTTCCTTCAATTCTTCCTTCCTTCCTTCCTTCAGTTCCTTCCTTCCTTCGTTTTTTTTTTCTCCTTCTTTCCTTCCTTCGTTGTTGTTTTTTTTTCCTTCTTTCCTTACCTTCCTTCTTTCCTTCCTTTCTTTCTTTCTTCCTTCCTTCCTTCTTTCCCTTCTTCCTTTCTTCCTTCCCTCCTTTCTTCCTTCCTTCCTTCCTTCTTTCCCTAACTTCCTCCAATTCAGTTTCTTCCTTCCTTCAATTCTTCCTTCTTCCTTCAATTCAGTTCCTTCCTTCTTTCCTTCCTCCCTTCGTTTTTTTTCTTCCTTCTTACCTTCCTTCTTTCCTTCCTTCCCTTCTTCCTTCCTTCCTTTCCTTCCTTCTTCCCTCTGCTGCTACTACTACTACTACTACTACTACTACCACTACTACTACTACTACTACTACTACTATTACTACTACTACTACTACTACTACTACTACTACTACTACTATTACTACTACTACTACTACTATCTGTAACTATCATTACTATTATCTTTAGTCTACTATCTGTATTGCTATTGTGTCTGTCTATCTGTCTCTGTATCTATCTGTGTATATCTATCTGTCTATCTGTCTATCTATCTGTCTATCTGTCTATCTATATCTCTCTCTGTCTGTATCTATCAGAGGTGGGCGAGAGCGATACTTAGTGCGATACTGCAATACTGTCGCACCGCCAAAATAGTATCGCAGTATCGCACAAGCATTCAGCGTAGTGGAGTATAAGTATCGCAATTCAAGTATCGCTTAAATTCCCGCGCTACTTTAAAAAACGACCTTAAACAAACGTTTGTGCGTGTGTGTGTGTGTTTTATATTCTCAATCAAATTTGTCCGTTTACAAATAAATCTATGCAAGTTTTAATGTGCCTAACTGTAGCTTGAGTCAAATAGATCTTGTTTTGGCACATACAGTGTTTTCTTAGGTAGCAAAGTATCGCAAAGCTAGTTTTGGTATCGCCGTATTGCTTTAAGAACAAAGTAACGGTAGCGGAGTATCGTAGTATCGCGTATCGTTTTAAGAAAATCTGAAAAAGTAGTGGAGTATCGCGCATCCAACTAGCGGGGAAAAAGTATCGTAGTATCGTTATCGCACTACCAAAATAAAGTATCGTACCCACCTCTGGTATCTATCTGTGTCTGTCTGTCTGTCTATCTGTCTATCTATATCTCTCTCTGTCTGTATCGATCTGTGTCTGTCTGTCTGTCAATTTTTTTTTTCTTCTTACGGAAATTTTTTTTATGTCAAATGAGAATCTTTTTTTTTGGCGCGTTTTTTTATTCATAAAACTTACCATATGTACAACTGTTTTATTATTATGGCCTATTTGACTGGCTTACAGAATGACTTATTACTAAAAGAAACACATAGGAAGAAAAGAGAGAGAGAGAGAGAGAGAGAGAGAGAGAGAGAGAGAGAGAGAGAGAGAGAGAGAGAGAGAGAGAGAGAGAGAGAGAGAGAATGGGTAGTCTTAAAAATTACTTGAGAATGAAAATAAGATCAAGTG
>JACEEZ010019701.1:80100-82600 GCA_016584305.1 Chionoecetes opilio
AGAAAGGGGGGGGGGGGGGGGGGGGGGGGGGGGGGGGGGGGGGGGGGGGGTTGTTTCCTTTCCTTTTTTTTTCTCTCTCTCTCTCTCCTCTCCTCTTCTTCTTCTCTCTTCTCTCTCTCTCTCAATATAACTCATTAAAATTTTTTTTTAAACAAAATTTATATTAATTTTTTTAATGTATGTGAGAATTTATCTATCTGTCATCTTTTACTGTTGTCTATCTATCTATCTATCTATTATCTGTCTGTCTATCTACGTCTGCATCTTCTGTCTGTCTATCAATCAATCACTCTATAAACCCTGTCTGTCGTCGTCTGTCTATCTATATGTTACTATCATTGTCTGTCATCAATCAACACTCTACAACCGTCTGTCTGTTGTCTATCATTATATGTCTATCTTCTATCGTCGTCTATAAACAATCACTCTATCAACCGGTCTGTCGTCTGTTGTCTGTCGTCTGTCTGTCTTCTGCTGTCTTCTATCTTTTATCGTTGTCTTCATCTATCTGTCGGTCTATCAATCAATCACCAATCAACCTGTCTGCTGTCGGTCTATCTATATGCGTCACTACCCTTTTCCCCGTCAGGGTGGAAAGGGTGGTAGGGGGACGTGAGCTCCCCAAATGTGCAGCGTCCCTGTGCATTGGTCACGGTTCGAGTCCGCTGTTCGTGCTACGTGGCGGCGCCCTTTGGGGATAGTCAAAACCTTTTTTTGGTACTTGCAAAGTGTTTAGATAGGATGAAAATCTTATCTTATCTTTTCTATCTACTATCTATTACTGTCGTCTGTCATCTACTATCTATTATCTATCTACTATCCTGTCTGTCGTCTGTCTATCATCGTCGTTATCTTTTCTATCTTCGGGCTGTCTGTCTGTTGGTCTGTCTGTCTGTCTATCGTCTGTCTGTCTGTCGTCTGTTATTATCTATCTATCTTTTCTGTCTGTCTGTTGTCTGTCTGTCTGTCTGTCTGTCTGTCTTTTCTGTCTGTCTTCTGTCTGTCTGTCTGTCTGTCTGCTTTTGTCTGTCTGTCTGTCTTCTTTTTCTGTCTGTCTGTCTGTCTTCTGTCTGTCTGTTTCTGTCTGTCTTCTTGCTTCTGTCTGTATCTGTTCTGTCTTCTGTCTGTCTGTCTGTCTGTCTGTCTGTCTATGTCTGTCTGGCGTCTGTCTTGTCTTCTGTCTGTCTATCTATCTATATCTATCTATCTTTTAAATCTATCTATCTATCTATCTATCTTTTCTATCCATCCATCCATCCATCCATCAACCATCCATCCATCCATCCATTCCATCTATCTATCCTATCTATCAGTTTTATATTGGGTGCATTTGAGAGAGAGAGAGAGAGAGAGATCGAGAGAAAGAGAGGAGAGGGGAGAGAGAGGGGTCAACAGAATGAAGAAGAAAGAAGGAAGGAAGGAAGGAAAGAGAGAGGGGGAGGGGAGGGGAGGGGGAGGAGGAGGAGGATGTGGCAACGTTGCTCATGTGTCTTTTTTAAAGGGAGAGGAGGAGGGTAGGAGGAGGGGGAAAGGAGGAGGAAGACTTTCATGGGCAACACCACCATCACCACCTTGGAAGAGAGAGGAGAGAGAGGAGAGAGAGGAGGAGGAGGAGAGAGAGAGGAGAGAGAGAGAAGAGAGTAAAGGAGAGAGAGGAGAGAGGGGAGAGGGAGGGGAGAGAGAGAGACCGGATGAGAGAAGAGAGAGAGAGAGAGAGCGAGAGAGAGAGAGAGAGAGAGAGAATCACGCAGTGAATGATAAGAAAGTGAATTATTCTGTAAAATCTCTCTAGTAGTAGTAGTAGTAGTAGTTAGTAGTAGTAGTTAGTATTTAGTATTTAGTCAGTGTAGTAGCAGTAGTAGTAGTTAGTAGTAGTAGTAGTAGTAGTATTTAGTAGTAGTAGTAGCAGTAGCGTTAGCATAGCAGTAGTAGTAGTAGTAGTAGTAGTAGTAGTAGTATTTGTAGTAGCAGTAGCAGTAGCAGTAGTAGTAGTAGTAGTAGTAGTAGTAGCAGTAGCAGTAGCAGTAGCAGTAGTAGTAGTAGTAGTAGTAGTTAGAGCAGTAGCAAGTAGCAGTACCCAAGTAGTAGTTAGTAGAGTAGTAGTAGAGCAGTAGCAGAAAGCAGTAGCAGTAGTAAGTAGTAGTAGTAGTAGTAGAAAGCAGTGGGCAGTAGCAGTACAGTAGTAGTAGTAGTAGTAGTAGTAGTAGTAGAGTAGCAGTGCAGTAGCAGTAGCAGTAGTAGTAGTAGTAGTAGTGTATTTAGTAGTAGTAGCATTTAGCGGGTAGCAGTAGTAAGTAGTAGTAGTAGTAGTAGTAGTAGATGTAAAAGTAGCAGTAGCAGTAGGGTAAGTAGTAGAGTAGTAGTAGAGTAGAGTAGTAGCGTAGAAGTAGTAGAGTGTAGAGTAGTAGTAGTATTTAGTAGTAGTAGTAGTAGGTAGTAGTGGAGTGTAGTAGTAGTAGTAGTAGTAGAGTAGTAGTAGTAGTAGTAGTGGTAGTGGTAG
>JACEEZ010019701.1:85100-87600 GCA_016584305.1 Chionoecetes opilio
GACTCGTCAGGGACTTATACCGCAGCCTGAACAGCGGCGACGCGCCCCCCACGCCCACACCCACACCCACGCCCCCCACACTACCACCACCACCATTACACACGCCCCCCGCCATGGGTTGGGGGACATGTGCCGCCTCCAGCAGCGCCTCCTTGACGGGGGACGCAGACTTGTGGCGGAGCACGCGACCCTTGTGTGGCCGCGACTGTGGCGCCTTCACGAACAGCTTGTTGCTGCTGCTGCTGATGATGTTAGGGGGGGTGTTGTTATGGCTGTTGGGGGTGTTGTTATGGCTGTTGGGGGTGATGTTGTTGGGGGTGTTGTTGTTGGGTGTGGTGGGTGTGGTGGGGGCCGCCTGTTCCCCTGCCGCGGGTGGGGATGACGGGTGGGGGGTGGCGGGGGTGTGGGTCTTGGGCGTGGCGGGCGGGGCCTCGGGGCGACGGGCGCGCTTCTCCACCCTGCGGTGCGCCGCGCGGTCCAGCGCCGCGGAGATGAGCGCAGGGTGCACGGAGGGCGACAGCTTCTCAGGGGGGCGCGGCTCCCCCCGCCGTGAGGGTATGGTCTCGATGGGGGGCGGCGTGGGGCGCGTGTCCCCCTTGAGGGGCGAGGGCGTGGGTGTGGCGTGTGAGGCGCGGCGTGCGGGGGTGCCGCCCCCATCCTCGCTGGCGTAGGGTGACTTGATGTGCTTGGGCAGGGGCGCGAACCCCCGCACGTAGTCGTAGATCTGGTCTATCTCGTCGTAGTCGTCTGAGGGCGCGCCGGGGGGGCGTGCCTCGGAGGGCGTCCTGGCGCGGCGCGGCACCTGGCGTGGGTGGTGGTGGTGGTGGGGGGCCTTGGGGCGCGGCTTGGCGGGCTCCTGGAAGCGGGGGTCCCGGGGGCCCTTGCCGCCCATGGAGGGATCGTACACGTGCATGCGGTCCGCGGCCTCGGTGAGGAGGGCGTGTGCGCGCTCACACAGACGCAGGAAGTCCTTGCCCTTCTCCAGGGTGTCTGCGTTGCGGGCGTGCGCCACTTTGAGGGGCGCGGTGGGGGGCAGCAAGAGGAGGGGGGCGTCCTTGCCCAGGGGCATGGCGGCCAGGGGCTCCTCGGAGTATGCGGCGAAGAGCCTGAGCTCCGGCAGGAAGTGTTGGGCGTGCTTGTTGCCCGATGGCGGCCTGCCGTGCACCACGCGTACCATGAGGGGCAGCCGCTTGTTGAGCAGGTTACGGATGCTGTGCACGCCACTAATGTTGTCCTCCTTGGCGATGGCAGAGAACTTGCCCCGACCCTCCCACGGCAGGTACACGTTCTGACCCGCCTGGTCAAAGCACCGCAGGAACCGCGCCCCCATCACCCGCCCTGCCCCGCCCCGCGCCGCCACCACCTCGCCCACCACCACCAGGGTCTCCCCCGCCGACACCTGCCGCGCCTTGTCCGTGATGGCGTCCACGTCGTCTGAGCGGGACACGAACGCCTTCACAGCCTCCCGCACCAAGGCAGAGTCCGGGAAGCGCTTGGCCAGCTCCGCCACACTCTCCATGCAGCGCACGGCGCGCCCCCGTCCTCGCTCAGGATCTCAAAGTAGCCGTCGTAGGTCTCCGGGATGGCCAGGCGTGGCCCGCACGCCACCACGCGACGCCCCTCCTTAAACTTGACGCACTGGGCGGCCACGCGCAGCCCACGCCCACCCGGCAGCAGGAGCAGGGTGGCGGCCAGCCCGGGGTTGGCCAGGGTGGGCACGCCCACGCCCAGGTACTGACCCTTGATGACCTTGGCCAGCTGTGGGCGTGCCCCCCGCCCCGCCACCTCCTTCAGGTAGGACCCTTCCTCCCCCCACTGCACGCCGCCCACCACGCTCGCCACGTCACTGCTGCTCATCCTGCCACGCCCTCACGCCCCTCATGTCCCGCCCGCCGCCACCCTACGCCCACAGGGTGCGCGGCCGCCCACAAACCATCACGCGCCAACCACGCCACGGCACGCACGCACACCCTGAAACACAACAACAAACCACGTCAAATACAAAATGGTGTCTTTCCTCCGGGCGGTGGCGTGATCGCACTACATGTGTTAGCAGCACAACAACAGCGTCACACCAAGAGTGCGTCAAGACATGACTCTAGACACAGGGCGTGATGTACTAGTGAAGCAGTGGCCAAGAGTACGGGGCCCATGAGCTTACATAGCGTCACCTGGGGTAAGACATGGCGTGTGGAGGGTGCTGGGAACAAGACATCGCGCCACTAAGAGGAACCAAACACTAACACCCGGACACTGGCAAACAACTACTAGCTAAAACAGACATTAGAAAAAAAAACTGCATCCAATACGTAGCCTATTCACCATCAATTGTCAGAATATTAACACACATGTAAAACTTATCTTAACAGTAAATACAATGATAAAAGACAGGAATACAACACCCCCCCATAGCCAGGGGGGGCAGGGGAGGCCTAGGGGGGAGGGAAGGGGGGAAGGCCTAGGGGGGGACAGAAGGGGGGGGGGGCAGCCTACAGCCACG
>JACEEZ010019701.1:100100-102756 GCA_016584305.1 Chionoecetes opilio
AGTAGTAGTAGTAGTAGTAGAGTAGTAGGAAATAGTAGTAGTGGAAAGTAGAGTAGTAGTGTAGTAGTAGTAGTAGTAGTGTAGTAGTAGTAGTAGTAGTGGAAGTAGTAGTAGTGGAAAGTAGTAGTAGTAGTAGGGAGTAGTAGTAGTAGGGAGTAGTAGTAGTAGTAGTAGTAGTAGTGGAAGTAGAGTAGTGGAAGTAGTAGTAGTAGTAGTAGTAGTAGTAGTAGTAGTAGTAGTAGTAGTAGTAGTAGTAGTAGTGGAAGTAGAAGTAGTAGTAGTAGTAGTAGTAGTAGTAGTAGTAGTAGTGGAAGTAGTAGTAGTGGAAGTTAGTAGGGAGTAGTAGTGTAGTAGTAGTAGTAGTAGTAGTAGTAGTAGTAGTAGTAGTAGTAGTAGTAGTAGTTTGTGGAAGTGTAGTAGGGAAGTAGTAGTAGTAGTAGTTGTAGTAGTAGTAGTAGTAGTTTGTAGTAGTAGTAGTGGAGTAGTAGTAGTAGTAGTAGTAGTGAAGGGAGAGTAGTAGTAGTAGTAGTAGTAGTAGTAGTGTAGTAGTAGTAGTAGTAGTAGTAGTGAAGTAGTAGTAGTGGAAGTAGTAGAGTAGTAGTGTATAGTAGTAGTAGTAGTAGAGTAGTAGTAGTAGTAGTAGTAGTAAGTAGTAGGGAGTAGTAGTAGTAGTGAAGTAGTAGTAGTGGAATAGTAGTAGTAGTGGTAGTAGTAGTAGTAGTAGTAGTAGTAGTAGTAGTAGTAGTAGTAGTAGTAGTAGTAGTAGGGGAGTAGTAGTAGTAGTAGTAGTAGTAGTAGTAGTAGTGTAGTAGGTAGTAGTAGTAGTAAATGAAAGTATAGTAGTAGTAGTGAAGTAGTTACGTAGTAGTGGAAGTAGTTTGTAGTAGTAGTGAAATAAAGTAGTTAGTAGTAGTAGTATAGTAGTGGAAGTAGTAGTAGTAGTAGTAGTAAATAGTAGTAGTAGTAGTAGTAGTGGAAGTAGTATATAGTAGTGGAAGTAGTAGTAGTTTGTAGTAGTAAATTAGAAGTAGTAGGTAGTAGTAGTAGGGAAGTAGTTATATAGTAGTCGTAGTAGTAGTAGTAGTAGTAGTAGTGGAAGTAGATAGTAGTAAATAGGTAGTAGTATGTGTAGTGAAATAGTAGTAGTAGTAGTAGTAGTAGTAGTTTGTAGTAGTAGTAGTAAGTAGTAGTACGTAAAATAGTAGTGGAAATAGTAGTAGTAGTAGTAGTAGTTGAAATGTAGTAGTAGTAGTAGTAAATAGTAGTAGTAGGTAGTAGGTAAATAGTAGTATGGTTAGTAGTAAATAGTGAAGTAGTAGTAGTAGTAGTAGTAGTAGTAGTAGTAGTAGTAGTAGTAGTAGTAGTGTAGTATAGTAGTAGTAGTAGTAGAAGTAGTAGTAGTAGTAGTAGTAGTGTAGGAGTAGTAGTAGTGTAGTAAATAGGTAGTAGTAGTATTAGTAGTTGTAGTAGTAGTAGTAGTAGTAGTAGTAGTAGTAGTAGTGGAGAGTAGGTAGTAGTAGTAGTAGTAGAGTAGTAGTAGTGAAGTAGTAGTAGTAGTAGTTAGTAGTGGAAATAGTAGTAGTAGTAGTAGTAGTAGTAGTAAGTAGTAGTAGTGTAGTAGTGGGAGTAGTAGTAGTGGAAGTAGTAGTAGTAGTAGTAGTAGTAGTTTGTAAATAGTAGTAAATAGAGTAGTAGTAGTAGTGAGTAGTAGTAGAGTAGTAGTAGTAGTAGTAGTAGTAGTAGTAGTTTGTAGTAGATGAAAATAGTGGAGTTGAGTAGTTAGAGTAGTAGTAGTAGAGTAGTTTTATAGTAGTAGTAGTAGTAAATAGTAGTTGGATATAGCAATAGTAGTGGGTAGAGTAGTAGTAGGTAGTAGTTTGTAGTAGGTGGAAGTGGGAGGGGAGTAGGAAGGTAGTAGTGGGGGTGGTAGGGGGAGGTAGTGGTTTTTAGTAGAGGGGAGGTGATGAGGTGGTGAGGTAGATAGGTGGGGGTAGAAGGGTGGAGTGGGGTGGATGGAGAATGGTGAGGTGGTTGATGGCAGTGTAAAGGGGTGGTGGTAGAAAGGTGGTAGTTGGTGTAGAGGGGATGGCAGGTGGTCTGGAGAGTGGTGGTGGAGAAAGGGTGGGAGTAGAGGGGAGGCTGAGGTGGGATGGTAGAACAGGAATACTTGCAAATAAAGTGGGACCGTGATGACAGTTTTTCATGTAAGCAGCGGGAAAGTTGATGGGTTTTGCAAATACTTCACTGTAGTTTCCCTCGTCGGGGTAATTAAGAAAGCACGATTATAACAATGTAACTACAGCACTGTAAACACGAGTGGGACGAGACTTAGCTGCCTGGGCTGCAGCTTTTTCGTCACAAGTAGCGCGGCGGCATCACAGACATGAATGTACGCAAATATGAGATTTAACTTTCATTAGGTTGGTTAACGAAATCAATTAGTAACGATTGAAAAGAACCTATGTGACTTCCTTTGTGAATATTTGGGTTTGGAGTGTATCAATTTATGTGTTCTTAAGGCATAAACACTGATTATACCCCTCCCTCCTTTACTCCCTCCTCATCTTCCCTTAACTTCCCCCTTTCACTTCTCTTCTCTCTTCTTCATTTTCTCTTTTCTTCCATCTCCCTTCTCTCCTCTTTTCCCTTCTTTTTT
>JACEEZ010019702.1:0-25000 GCA_016584305.1 Chionoecetes opilio
GCGATGGTGTGTTGTGTTCGGAGGTATGGCGTGAGCAAGCGGTGGTTGGAGGCGTTAGCCTGTGTGGTGTGACAGCAGCTGGTTGGTGAGGCTGTAGCCTGTGTGGTGGGGCACAGCTGGTATGTGTGATGGTTTGTGGTTTGGGTACGTGTTGACTGGCGTGTAAGCCTGATGGTGTGTGATGGTGTGGGCTTAACTGTGGCGAGTAGCCTGGTGAGTGGTGATTGGGGGATTGATGTTTGAGACATCAAAAGGGCTATGATAGATTTATTTCTTTTTTTATGTATATATTTGATTTTTGTAAATATATAATATGTTAAATAGAGAAGTGAGTCAATATTTGCCTGGTGGTTGTGAGAGTGAGGTCTGGTTGTGAGAGTGAGGTCTGGTTGTGAGAGTGAGGTGTGGTTGTGAGAGTGAGGGGGGGGAATTGAAAATTTAGTTATCAACCACCGGCCCGGGAGAACTGCTCTTAAGGGAGAAGTAAGGCACATTGATAGGTTTTTGCACAATATTTACTGTGCATGTTTTTGCAGCAAGAAGCTGCAGGGTGGTGAAGTGTGGCTGGGGACGTAACAGATCTCCAAGTATATACGGTTCAAATTATTGACCCTCTCCTGTCAGACCATTTCCACGATAACTCCATTGTGCGCAGTGCTAATTGTTGATTTTAAAGAACAATAATATGTTGATTTGAATATTATATTCAAAAATAGATTTTTGTTATGATTTAGATAAATAATGTTATGTCAAATAGGGAATATATTCGTAATTCGTGACATACCTAATTAATATGCTAATTAGGCAATTTTTTGGAAAAATTTAAATATACAACAGTAGCTAGCTAGCATCTTGCAGTTTTACATCATTGATAATTTAAACTTAGGTCTAAACACCCATAGAATTCTATAGGCCCATTTAATAAGAAGATAATACGAATATGCTAATTAGGTCAATTATGAAAATTGCTCAACAAATGCAAATTAGCATCCGGCAGTTTTTGCATCCTTAGGATGTGTACATTACATTTCAAGCATAAAACCTTACTGTACTCAACATTTCCAGGTTCACTATAGGGCATATAGGGACGGCTAGTAGACTAAAAGTGACATGAGTCGCTAGAGCATATTTTTTACTTCCACCAATTAGCTGCTTACCATGGGTGCGTCCTTGTGAGAGAGTGAATTTCCATTCTAGATATGCTCTGTTAATTATAGCCTATAGTAGGCTACTATGAAATCCCGCTATTAGACGGTAAATATATTTTTACGACCGTGCCCCGACCCACTCGTCTATAGATCAAGATCAAGACCACGAGGACAAGAGGAGGAAAACATCGCGAGGGGGGGAAAAAAGAGCCTACGGGTGGTGTGACAGGCAATCCCAGGGTAGAGATAGTGTCAGGGGCGGGGCTAATTCATTGCTTCTGGACTGGGGCGGGGCTGGGTGGTTATCAGGGTAATGTTTGAAGGTGCCGCAGACTGGTGAAGGGGAACCGTTCGTGTTATTTGCCAGCGGAGTGTTTGTTTCAGACAGTGAGGTGAGCAATGAGTTGGGTGCCCAAAGGTAACGCGTGCCTTCCGTCAGGTTGCCGTCTGCCCGTGCGACACCGAAAAGGTGGTCTGTTCCCAACGCCTCCATCACACCATCCCCGCCAGTTCTCCATCCCATAAGGTACCGGGATCCCGACGTCGTCGTCGTGGGTGAGGGTGCCCGAAAGCGTCCCCAAGAATTTGACGGTACTGTTTCCTGGGAGGCTACCGGGCACAGTTTGAGCTGTTGACGATGCCTGGGGCTGGTAGTCCGCTATGAGAGGGCGGTGCAGCTTGTGGGGGTGTTGAAGGTTTAGCGCTGGAGTGTTGAAACCATTTGGCCGGCCGGGAAGCAGACCTCCTACATAGCTCTTGGCGTGGCCTAGAGAGGCGTACGGAAAACAGCCGCCAGTCAAGGTGTTTAGGTGCCAGGTTCAGAGCCAACTAAGGAATCCTGGGAGTCGTTGCCGCACTTGGCGACAGGATTGGAGCGCTAGTACGTCGGGCGTACCCGGGGCAAGCGAGGACAAATGATCACTCTCCTCCTCCGGGACCATTTGTGTGGATGCGGTGAACCATCCACAAATAAAGATATACATTCAACAGCACACGTGGAAGACCTCAGGCAAGCCCTGTCCCGAGGAATGGAAATAAGTCTTTTATGTGAGGAATAGTCGGGAGGTGGAAGGCCCGACACACAGACCGGAAACCATGTTTAGGGCCAGGGAAGGGGCAACGTCCAGTCGCCCCCGCTATCCCTATATCGTCTCCAGGATCTCTCTCTCTAACGGCAACGGTTTCCCGCTGTGGACAGCAAGGTCACTGGAAGAGGGAATGCCCTCTGCAAGGCGGCCAAAGCGTCTCACTAGAGGGAGTATCAGCGGCCGGTACCAGCAACAGGCCGTGCTGCTGGGATTGTGGCAGGCTCACCGCACTAGTGGAGTTGCCCAAAAAACGGGTACTCTGCCAGCCGGGACGGCCGCGGGAATAACTCTGTCCTGGCTGGGAGCGGGGCCCAACACCAGCAAATCAACCAGAGGCCCCCTCCAGGTAAGTGCCGCTCTAAAAACGGGCCCAGGACCGTGCAGGTCCAAGGGACAAGTCACGGGAGGCCCTGTAGCCCTACGGTAGACACGGGTGCCGAGCGCCACGTTTCTTACAGGCGTACTTGTGGACACCTCATGAACTTCCAGCCACCAAACAACAGTTTGTGCGGGTCCCGGCCAATTCACGAAGTTAAGGTACCGGGTACAGGCGATTAATTTGAGGTCGGCCCGAGACTAAGGAGGAACTACCCTTTATGTAGCCGACCAGGACGAAAATCCTCCTTGGCCTGGGATTTCCTCCAGCAGAGGCAAAGCGGTGCTGGACCTTGGTCTCCATGACCATGCAGGCCAAAGGCGGGGAAGTTACAGCTGCAAGGGCGAGAAGACAGGGTGTGCGGTCGTGGACTGCACAGGTTAAGTCGCGTGGTTCGGCAAGAAAGAAACACAGGGATGCCGCCGCCATCTATTGCAGGACCTCCTGGCAGGGAAGTGGGTAGTCTGTTTTAACCCCAGGGCAGGCGGCCAAGGTGGCAGTTGCTGGGTCTGCGGGGGACGTGTTTTCTCGAAGGGTGACCAACGACTTGGGCAGGACCGGCTCGCTCCAGCACCTCATCCCCAGGGCGACTCTGCAGGCCCATTAGCAGCCCCCCCGGCGGATAGCCCAGCGAGGAGGAAGGAGATCGAGACGCTGTGGAGAACTACGGGCTCAGGTGTCTCGAAAAGTCCGCAGTCCCATGGTCGTCCCCAGTGGTAATGGTTTTCGAAAGAAGGATGACGATGCGTTTGTTGTGTGGACACCGGGGCTCATGCAAGTTACAACCAAGTACTCTACCCGCTGCCTGCATAGCGACACGTTTGATGCATTGGTTTGGTGGCACTGTGGTGTCTGTACCCTGGATCTTAAGCAGGGTACCACCAGGTCTGTCATTGGCAGGAGGACAAGCCAAAGACTGACTTCTCATCCGTCCAAGGATTGTGGCCAGTTTTATGGGTCATGAGCTTGGTTGTGGTCAACGCTCCCGCCACTTTTGAGAGGCTGATGGAGCGGACTGAACTTGGATGGCCTCCTGTGGAAATCGGCTCTGGTCTACCTGGACATGTGGTGGTGTACGAGGCCACCTACAGAGGAGATGCTGAAAGGCTGGAAGAAGAGCTGGACAGGTTTAGGGCTTCTGAACTTGAAGCTCAGCCGCCAAGAAGTGCTGCCTATTCCAGAAAGGTGTCATTTCTGGGCCACAGTCGTGAGCCGGTATGTGGGTGTCGGCTGACCCCTGGAAGTTATCAACCCATCAAGGAGTGGCCAGTTTTTTTTCCCTGTAGTGTAACGGAGGTGCGAAGCCTTCCTGGGCCTCTGCACGTTTACCCGAGATTCCGTGCCGCGCTTCGCACCACATTACCAAACCACTTCCATCACCTGACACGAAAAGGAGCTCGTGTTCTGTGGAGTGATGAGTGCCAGGCGGCCTTCGAGCAGCTGAGGAGGGCACTCACTCACGGCCCCTTATTGAATCCCCTGTTTCCTACGGAACCCATATATCTTGGATTGTGCGCTAGTGCTGACGGAGTGGAAGGCTGTCCTCACCCAGCTAATGAACGGGCAGGAATGTGTAGTGGAATACTACAGTCGCAAGGTTTTTCTGCTCCGGAAAGGAACTCCTGTGTCACCAGGAAGGAACTGTTGGCGGTGGTAAAACCCCGTGGACCACTTCCACTCGTATTGTTACGGTGCCGAGTGCACGGTCAGGACCGATTCATGCTGCCACTAAAGTGGCTGAAACCCTTAAGAATCCAGAAGGGCAGCTTGCTATGCCAGGTGGTTGGCAAGCTAGAGCAGCATGACTACCCAAAAATTGAGCACCGTCCGGGCCGGTGCACAGTAATGCCGACATTTTTGATTCGGCGCCTTGCCCCCTGATGGAACTGCAAACACTGCAGCCAACGTGAAAGCCAAAACCAAATATGTAACCGTGTTTACCTCCATGTCGATACCCACCCTCGTTGAGGCAGGACCTTGAGTCTGGCCCAGGCGACAGGCGCTGATATTGGGCCAGTTTTGTAGGCGGGTTAGAGGAGAGTCCCGTTATTAATTAGCCACCTTGGGAAACGTGTGGCAGTGAACCAGCCCATTGGGGGAGTGTTGAAACGAACAGTGGGTGAACCAGTGATGGAAAAGTGAAGATTTCTGGCTGACGGTTATCCCCAAGAAAAAGAGGGTAGAACTATTGGGTGAGGCTCAGGGTGGCAGCACAATGGGGCACTTCGGGTGTTAGAAGCCTCTTGGGCGTTTGCGGCAGCGTGTGTACTGTTGGGGTATGTGCGCCAGGACGTGCAGGAGTGGTGGCCGGTCCTGTGACGGTGTGCAGTGCTAAGATTGGCCCCAATGTACGTGCCTTGGGCACCATTACAGCTTTATCAGGTGGTGGCACCCCCCCCCCCCAAATGGGAGAAGGGTGGCAGTGGACATAGTGGTTCCGTTTGCCCCACGGCCCAAAGGAGAATCGCTTATGTTGTTGTGGCGATGTTATTTACTAAGTGGCCAGAAGCCTACCCTCTCCCCAACCATGTGCTACCACGGTTGCCGAAGTTTCTGGTGGCTGAAATTTTTCTCAGATTCGTGTGCCTGATGAGTTACACTCGGACCAAGGAGGGAATTCGAGTCTGAGGTTTTCAGGGAGTGCTGTCAGCTGCTCGAATGTGCAGAAGAACCCGTACAGCTCCACTCCGCCGCAGTCAGACGCATGGTGGGAACGTTATAATCGCACACTGGTTTGGCCCAGCAGCTGGCGAAGAGCTGCCTGAAGTACAGTGGACTGGGACCTGAAAGCTTCCCCTACTACTCATGGCATACCGGGGGGTCGGAAGAACATGAGGCCACCGGGTTACGCACCTGCCAGGCTTATTGTGTGCCGGGAGTTGCGGTTATTCACTGGACCTCATCACCGGCCGGGCCGCCGGACGAGGGATGCACCATTGTTACGCACATTCCTTATATACGCGCTTGCCCGAAAAAAACGGATGGAGAAATACACCACCAAGTCCCGAGATAATCTCCGATAGCGGGAGAGTCCATGAAGACCCGCTATGATCGGCATAACTGAAGTGCTGATTTCCAGAGAAGGGCAAAGCAAGTGTGGCTGTACACCCAAGGAGGAAGAAAGGGGCAAGTCTCCTAAGCTGCAGAGAAAGTCCCATGGGAGGGGCCATACACCGTGGTGGAGGTGATTTTCTGATGTCACCTCCGATCCGCAGGCCACCCCGAAGGGACAATTGGTAGTCCCTGCTGATAGGCTCTGAAGGTACTATTGTCGTGTCCACTACAGTTTGGGGAGGATGGCATCCGAGAGAGACGTCTCGACGCCAGAGCCGGGTGGAGGTGAGAGACAGAACGCGTTTCTGGCCGGAGGAAGAGACGCGGGGCCGACATGGGGGGGCTGGTTTCCTCTAACCGGCTCGAACCCACGACAGGCGGCAGTAGAGGAACCTACCTCGATACCAGTTGATGTGGGCGTAGCGAGGTCCAGCAACAGGCTTGGAGGCGCAACGGCCCGAAGCGCCCCCGACGTACCCCTAGGTGGAGGGAAGACTTCATTTGGAAGGTCCAGATGGCTAGCACTCTGGAGAAACCAGGAGGAGGGCAGCGAAATGGGCCCTTCGTACCGTCCACCTGCACCTTGCAGTTGGGGGCATGGTCGGTCAGGAAGTCCGTGGCGCCTTTCCCGCGGAGCTGGAACAGTAGAGCCGGGTTAGAGCTGCGGAGGCCCCGTGGAGTGGTGAAGGCTCCTAGGCCGTAGTTACCTCTGAGGCGGGCCAAGGGGTAGAGGAGTCTCCTTGCTGGTGCGCCGCTGTGTTTGTGTGCCTGTTTTAGGTTGCAGCTGTGTTTCCTGCTGGTGTCCAGCGCGTGGAAGAGGAGGACGGCCCTGGTGTGACTTCCAACCTGGCAGTGGCGGCTGGTGGATGGCGATTGGAGGGACTTGCAGTTGTGAAGCTTTGGAGTGGTACGGTTTGTAAAAGGTGGTTTGTTTTACTGTGGTGCGAGTTGCCCTTCCTTTTAAGGATTTTGTGTTATATCTGCCTGTATCCATGGTGTTTTGATTTTTTCTGTTACTTTTTGTAGTTTTGGCTGGCCGATGGTCGGCCGTTTTTGTGAGGAGAGGGCAGTGGTTACGGCTTGTGCCCATACGACTCGGGTCTAAAGAGCAAGATCAAGACCACGAGGGACAAGAGGAGGAAAACATCGCTAGAAACCAGAGCTACGGTGTATGACATTCAATCCCAGGGTAGGAGATTAGTGTCCCTTGGGTCTAAAGGGCTTCTATTTGAAAGGTACGACTGACCTGTATCCCTGTGTGTGCGAGGGGCCTGAGGCTGCTTTTGGCAAGGTCGTCTTTGCGCAGTCCCAGATGTGGTGACTGCAGGTATGATATAGGCCCCAAACAGTGACTACAGGCGGCCAGAGGAACAGTTTTATAGGATGCTTCGGACGGTCGGCAGTGGCTAGGCCGGTGTTCAATGGACGTGAGGCTAGTTCCTGTAGTTTTACCTAGCACATTATACTCTTGGAAAGGATGTCGTTGTGTTATTCCGCATGTCCTTTGTGTGTGTGTGCTGGTGGTTGTGATGTGCCCAGTATGAGGAGCCCGTGCTCAAGGCCCTTAGGGATTCATTGCTTCTGGTCCCGGATTAACACATGAACCGACTCAGCCGATCATGTCCCACGCGTCTGAGGCCATCCCAGTAAGGGAGCAAGTTATTTGGGCATCTGTGGGAGCGGATTTTGCAGCAGAATGAAAAATAACCACTAACCCCCAAAAATTGTACAAAATGTTTTTTAAACGGATTCTACTACATCCCCACATATTTTTAAATATACTAAAAATCTGTGAAATCCTACTTCCAGAAATATATTGTTTTCAATGATAGCACACCCACATGGCTACTGGGAGCTTACGGTGCCTGGTTATCTCAATGGTATTCAACCTAGATCTGATTTTGGTTGTCCTAACCCTAGGTTATTTAGTGTCAAGATTCAACAAAAGGGGTTAGTCAATTGTCATGGTGAAGTATGTGGCACAGGACAAAACGCCAGAAGAAATCTCATTCATTTTTGATTGTAATGGAATAGCAGTTTACTAGCTACAATGGCTAGCTACAGGTTGTTCATCGTTCAGAGGCAGATCGTATAATTAAGCAAAATATAATTAGATGTTATGCATTTTTTGTCATGTCCTTAGCGTTTCTGCAAAGAAAATACTCGTACAACCACTGATTTCTTATTTTATTCTTTTCTTCCCAGGTTAAATAATGAACAGTGAATCAGCTCGTTTTCGATATGCCGAAACAGAAGATGGCGGTGACATGGTAACGATTCCGACAAAAGTGGTGCTGATGGGATCAGGAAGCTAGTGTTTCGGATAGGTGATTCCTTAAAATGGGCAGCTGGCTGTAAGTGCATTCCGCGTGTCGCAAATTGTACACAAACCGTATAGACAACTCATTTAAGAGCAAACAAAGTGGTGAATCCAGCAGCACCACTAATCAATGGAGTACTAGGGATTTGGAAGGTCCATTCAATAGCAAAACTGACTGCCTTTTCTGTGAGACTAATGTTCTAAAGGAAGTGCAGACTACGTTATGTGAAGACTCTATCTTTGGCAAACACAATATTGGACGTGTGGATAACCGTTCTGATGAGTGGTCTTTTAAAATCAGATGTATAATTGAATACTATCATGGTGACTTTACATGCTGCAGAACTGGTGTGTACCATAAAGTTTGCAGCCACCATTTTTCAGATTTGGCCGTGATAATGCCCTTGCAGTTTCAGACCGATTGCCAACCCAAATGGCAAGAAAGTTTGAAGGCAAGGATGAGGACCAAGACAAGCCTTCTCAAGATGTGTTCATACCTTGAAATGAATGAATGAAGAACAGTTGACTCTTTCTTTCTTCCCTAAGTGTAAAATGGAAGATAATTTATGTAATACTGACTTCCCCATCCCTATGGTAATCAGTATCTGAAAAAGCATTTGCGGAAAAGATATGGGGACTGCATATATATTTACAGAAAAGGAAGTCTGGATGACAGTACAAAGAGAGAAGAAAACGGCCAACATCCCAATCATACTTCAACCCACAAACCAAGAGATGATGAAGAGTCCCAAACGAGGCAATAATTGAGACAGCTGCAAGGCTCATCAAAAGCGAGTAAAGACATATTGCCATCCTTTAACGATCAGTACCGACGACCGACACACTCAAACTGCAGCCTGGCTCATGATTAGATTTCCATACTCACTCAAAATTTCTACTAAATTTCTTATTTGTTTGGTAAAGGAACCTAAAGCGTAAAGTGCTAGCATTGCCAAGCAATCATCAGGCAGTTCGACCACGAGCTGTTCTTGCTCCTCTGCAATAGGTCTTTTCATTACAAATGGCACACTTATATGGTCTAGGTTCTTGTGTGATAGTTTGTACCAGGATGGGATTCTGCTCGTCCTAATGCTGAAATTCCCAGATGTTTGAAATGGATTGCTCGCAAATTGTGCTGCACTCGACATGCTTGGGTAAAGAAATATCGATGTGTTGAACAAGGCCTTGTTATTTGCAGCAGACAATGTTGATCATAACATCTCACAATTTAATGGAGAGGAACTTTCACGGGATGGGTCTGTGCGGCGGGTCTGGGTCATGGTGTGTCCCCTTGCTACTGTTAACATGTAATCCATTACAACCAGTCACATGGTCGGTCGTCGTGCGACTAAACCGGCTACCTCACTGGTTCTACCAGTTCAGGATGGGTGGCTGGACACCCAGTGGACTAAAATAAGACCATCTTAAGGGCAGAGATGAACTCACTTTGAGTCAATGGCCATCCAGCCCAGGCTATGGGTGAAATAGTGGGCAGCCTAATGGTTATCGCTTACAGGGGGTTGTCCTGCGTCCATGTCGCCACGGTGAGCAGTAAGGCCAATTCCCCTGACATGATTGGGTTGGGGGGGGGGTTTGCAACCCCTCCCTGGTAAAAACCAGATCTAAGCCATTAACATTCTTAAGGCCTCTTCCATTTGTGCCCAAGCTGCATGAACCAGTTTTCCTTTCAGTTCAGGGTTTGGTCTGGGTTCAGGGTTGGGTTTCGCGTGTCACAAATGGAACGCAAAAACCCGTTTAAATTTGTTTACAAACATACTCACTGGCGAGGCAATTTAAGATGCAGAGAGAGAGAGAGAGAGAGAGAGAGAGAGAGAGAGAGAGAGAAAGGAGAGAGAGAGAAGAGAGAGAGATAGGAGAGAGAGAGAGAGAGAGAGAGAGAGAGAGCGAATAACGAAGAACCGAGATAACGAAGAGCGAGAGATAACGAGAGAGAGAGATAACGCCAGATAGAGAAGAGAGAGAGAGAGAGCGAGAGGAGAGAGCGATAGGCGAGAGAGAGAGAGAGAGAGAGAGAGAGAGAGAGAGAGAGATAGAATAGAGAGAGACTAACCTAGAGAGAGATAACGATAGATAGCGAAGACGCGAGAGATAAGACAATAGAGAGATAACGAGAGGCGAGATAGAGATATAAGCGATTTCGAGAGATAACGAGAGATAGATGAGAGATATATGAGATTAACTGATAGATAGATAGGAGAGAAGAGAGATATAGATGAAGCGCGAAGAAGAGATAGAAGAGAGAGATAGAGTAGATAGAGATAGAGACAGAGAGATATATATAGATAGAGATAACGGAGAGAGAGATACCTAGAGTAGATAACTATAGATATAGAGAGATAACGATCAATATATAACGTAGATATATAGATAACTATTATATATATATATCTGAGATTAACAAAGATAGAGAGAGAGAGAGGTAGCGATAGATTTAACGAGAGATACCGAGAAGAGAGAGAGAGAGATGAGAGATAATGAGATATAACTCAGCTTATGCTGTTATGTGAAGGTATCAGATCAATTTTAGATCGCGGAAGCATGGCATCCACAGCCATGTAATGCCTCTTTTATGCCGATCTGACATCCCGTCCGCTCGTGATGCGGAAAAAAACCCTTCACTATAAGAGAATAGGTCCAAGGCGCCATTTTTTGTTATGAAACTGACAATCTATCCAAGCTACCCCCTCTCAATGTGAGTAGAGACAGTTCACCACACCCGTGTTTTGCTGAGTCACTACGCGCTTTGCTATCGGACCCAGGTTTTTCGGCGCAAATGGAATCGCCTGAATTCTGGGATCCGTGAACTGGTTCTTGAAAATGTCGCAAATGGAGAGGCCTGTAAGAGGTAGAGCCCGGGGGCGCGTAATCGCGCCCCCGACCCCGGTTTTGTGCCTGGGGCCCGACCATGCAGACACCTCCAATGCCGACGCACGGGGTGGGTTCTGCCTATTAACGAGTGCGGGGCAATGCCCTCGAGAATCCCGCACTCTAAATCAATTGGTAAGTTGCCCCCTAGCCCAACTTTTTCTTATGGGGGTGGCCGGGGGTGTGCAGAAGCGGCGCCTGCCGTCGAATCACTCATGGGATCACCCTGCGGAGGGTTTCTTCGTGTGGGCTCGTGGAACGTTTATGAGCCTCTCAGAACGATTCATCGACTACCTCTCTGTCGGGCGAGCTCAGTAGGCGCGGTGGATATAATTGGGACCTCTCTGAGACGAGGAGGCCTGCAGTGCCGAGACTAAGCAGTGGGGGTTACACCTACTACTGGTCGGCATGAGCACTGGTCACCGTGTACGGGGAGTACTTCTGGCCTCTCGCATCAAACTGCAGCGTCAGTTGTTGAGTTATCCGTTTATGACGTATAATGCGGGTGAGGATGAAACACCTCTGGTTTCATGTCCTCTTGTTGTCAGTGTACGCTCCTACCGAGAATGCTTAAAACTGAAGAGAAGGAGATGTTTCTACGCAAACTCGACCTCTGTTTTAGACCAGTGTTCCTCCTCGGGACACACTCATTGTCTTGGGCGACTTCAATGCTACTACTGCAACTGTAAGAATGGCTACGAGTTATGTGTTTCCCCCCATGGCTCCGTACCACAAACACCAACAGTTCTCTGCTGTGGCATTCTGAACTTTGCAAGATCTCCAAAGTTGAGAATTTGCAGGTTCTTGGTATCAGAGGCCCAGAGCTGCACCGCTGTGACATGGTATAGTACTGCCGAGGGGTAGCTAAGGAGATCGACCACATCCTCGTTAGTACTCCTTGGGAGGATCCTCCAGAACTGCAGGTTTACATCGGAGTGCTGAGTTCTTGGAACAATATCACAAGACTTTGTTGTTTGCTACACTTTAGCTTCATAGTCAAGTCCAAAGAATCTCACGAGGTAACCATACTGTGTTTCCTCTTGAGAAACTGAACGGACTTGACATGTGCTCATGAGTATGCGGTTGGCAGTCTTCTCAAATCAGTTTTGATGTGCTCGTGCCCTCGGGGACCCCGTAAACTGTGGGATACCTTCAAACGTGAAACTCTACAGGACTGCCAAGGAGTGTAGTTGGGGGACGCCAGGTCAGGCGTGTTTTGTCTCGACGGAGACGCTGGAGAAATCCGAGGAGAGGTCGCGCTGCCAGGCTTGCTGGGGAACCGGGCCCAGCACAGGGCTCTGTCACGCCGGACTAGAACCCTCCTGGAGCAAGTTGCAAAGGAGAGGTATGTCAGGAGTCCCCGCTGAGGATGTCGAGGGTCATTTGAACGCTAATGACCTCCGACCCGCCTACCGAGCCTAATAAGCTCCGTTCCCAAGTCTCCTTCTCGGGCGAGTGCTATTCGAACAGCAGATTGGCGCTCGTGTCGGACATGGATGGGAGATGGCTCGTTGGGCTGAGTACTTTGGACTTTGTTTCACGGTGGACCCTCCAACTGAGCAGCTTCACACCACTGGGTTACAGGCAGTGTGATACGATCCTCCCAATGACGAAACCGCATACCCTCTCTTGAGAAGTCAGAGAGGCTGTTAAGCAAAGTTTGAGGGATGGAAAAGGCAGCTGGGTTTGGTAATATCAGTGCGGAGCTCCTCAAAGCTGGGGGTGAGGCCATGATCCGCGGGTTGACATGCTGTCCCTACTGCCGTGTGGCAATCAGGTACCATTCCCTCCTGACTGAAAAGGGGGCTGGTCGTCCTATCTGGAAAGGGAAAGGGGACCGTCAGACGCAAACAATTACCGCGATATTACACTGCTCAGCGTACCAGGCAAAGGTGCTTGCCCATCTATTTGCTGACACGGATTTCGCAGTCATCTTGTGAAGCATCAGACACCTCAGCATTCTGGTTTCCGCCTGGTAAATCCCCCCAAAAACAACGGACCGTATCCTGCGCTTTCGTGTCCTGGTGAGACGCACGACGTGAAGTTTTCGACAGGGGATGCTTGCCAGCTATGTTGATCTCAAGAAACAAAAGGCGTTTGACTCATTGCATCGTGGGAGTCACTCTGGGATCTTCTGCGACTTCGAAGGATTCCCTGCAGGACCTATTGGTTTGATAACGGGTCTGTATCTGGGACTTAGAGTGCTGTGAAGTGTGGGGCAGGTGTAATCCAGCTTCTTTCCTGTGAATACAGGAGTGATGCAAGGGTTGTGTCACTTGCCCATCACTTTTCCCAAACGCTTGTATGGACGGGGTATTCTCGACAAGGTTGTAGATCAAAGTGATTGTGGGCATCCGTCGGCAACACCAAGATCACTTGATCTTGTTTTTGCCCGATGATGCCGTAATCGTTGCTGAGTCGCTGGAGGTCCTGGTGATGGCTCTCGAGCGCTGCACGAGGAGCAAAGCTTTGATTGAGGTCTCCTGGCTCAAGACCAAGGTCCAGGTGTTTTGGAGACTTACTAGATTAAGCATACAAGTCTGTCATGGCTTGTGGCGAGGACATTGAGAATCTGGAAATTTTTACATACACTGGTATCGTCAGTCCCCATAATGCCTGCGGGAGGGGGGGGGGGGTCACGTCAAGAAGTCTTACGGTTGGATTGGCCATAGCCCACGGTGGTTTATGACTCGCTCAGACGGGAGTATTTGGCGTTGTCGGTACCTGTGCAGAAGGACAAAAGATCCAGATCTTCAGTCGCTTGTGATCCTGTCTTACTCTAATGGTTGTGCGACATTGACACTAAAT
Organism: Chionoecetes opilio; assembly: GCA_016584305.1. NCBI lineage: Eukaryota > Metazoa > Arthropoda > Malacostraca > Decapoda > Majidae > Chionoecetes > Chionoecetes opilio. The sequence goes on from JACEEZ010019702.1 coordinate 13,681, forward strand.
CGTGACTTGAAGAGACGAACAATGCCTTTGGTAATAAGTGTCTTCGCCAGAAATCATGGGGTTCGCTGGGATATTACGTTTCAATCAGCGATCACCGTGAACTGAATCGAGGCCTATTACCCCTGCATAGTCCGTGCGCCAACTTCGGCTATATGGGCATGTTGCCCTCTACCCTGAAACCGATCCTTCCCATCGTGTTTTATCTGTAAAGATACAATCCGGCGTGGGAGGCCAAGGGGGCGCCCACAAAGGCTCGTGTTCTGGGGCAAGTTTGATGTTTCTTGTCGAGAGCTGCTTGTAAGGGGAAAGGAGCCTGCATGGGAACTCGCGCGTGGTGACCCCCGGGAGTGGCGTCGTAGGGTGGGCGAAGGCGACGCGCCCCCCCCGGCCGATGCCCCCAATGATTGATTGATTGGTATGATAGCGCATTAACACCGAGAGAAGACAGGCCCCATTATTCCTAGACAAACAAAACGAGAGAGACTAAGCATTGTGGAGAAGTCAAAGTCAACATAATTTATCACCATTTTGCCAACCACATCCTCCAAAACATGACATCAAAGAACTTCCAGTCTTATGAAATTTGGGCACAGAGTTTATCTGCTTTGGGAGTTATCGTTCAATTCAAAGCAAGCTACACCGGTTTTGGCAGGGGATGATGCACATACTATGCAGGGAACCAACACCGCAGGCCAGTCCTTCAGTCAGTACCTACCGATGATAGACATGTACTCCGGAACAAAACATGTATTATATCAACGCTGGAGTTCTTATGTAAGTTTGCATCCAAGCATAACTTTACCCAAGTATTCACATTTGATCAGCCCTGTACTGGAAGCGAGAGAGATCATCTTAATGCACACACACACAGCACCTGAAATCCATTGTCCTTCTTCTCGCTCTTTCCATACATTGTATGATTTGTTAGAGCTATTTGACACTGTGGATGGCACAGTAACTCAGGAATATTTTAAGGAAGTTTATGGGTGACAGCTACCTTTAGGCCATAGAATGACGGGAAAATCACTGCAGAGGGCATTCCGTGGCCATATTCTCGTGGACAAAAGGTCTTAACCGCATGGTAGTGTCAGAGATGGCAGATGAATGATCCTTGATTCGCAGCAATGGTTGAAGAGATCTGAAGCAACCTATCAGCACTTGTCAGGTGAAAATGATATCCCGATTAGACACTTGTGTTAGCATCAGGGACACTTGTAAAATATACGAGAACTGCGGCAAAGAAGATGGAATTGATGCCTCGGTCACCAACACAAGTCATCTGTGGCTGAATTACCAAGGCATGGTAAAGTTGCTGGGTCACTGATAAATGCTGATCAAACAGTTCGTGGTGTGTGATGCAACATTCGAACTGTTTCCGGACTGTTTGCGATATTGCTGCAGCTGGGCATTACAATACTTGACGTCAGCTTATTTCTATATCCAAACATGGGTAATGGTTCACATCAACCACCCAAAGTATTCAAGAAATTCGAACAAATTTTTCCTGTCCATTCGGTCGCAGCAGCAGTTTTTGGGCAGGAACTATTGGGGATCAGTCATCGAGACGACACTGATGAGGTCGAATGATACCGTGGCGGTATGACACATGAAGGGGAATTCTTGTGGAAAATCAGAGGGCCCTCTGGACCATGTCAATCCTATTACAGCAGAGTACAACTCGCATGCAAGAGTTCACAAACCTGTCCAATCATGACAATTAAACAGCACAATGATTTTGCCAGAGGCAAAGGATGAAAATGGATGCTGCTGATCTGAGAGAATCAGTTCTTAAGCTTTCAATATTTCACCTTTTTCACCAGACTCTTCACTGAGAAATAAATGGGGGGGTCACTGTGTTTGGACTGAGGAAAGGCGTGATGTAAAGAATACGAAATCTGTTGGATGCAAGATAATGCAGAAAATAATCGGACCGCCTGCCTTCAAATCATCGTTCACTAAGAAGGATAAAGCCATAACACTTGACAGAAATCTGCTATCAAGGTTGCTCCTCTCCTGTCGAACCAATTGACTCTATCCTTCTTTTTCCAACGTTTCCATGGTAGTTTTCTCAACTGAGGAACTATCACGCAAGACGTTATGTGTTACGAGCTCAGCCCTTTCCCTCCTGCCCTTTTGAGGCCCCAAACATTTTACGAAAAGCTAATAGCCATATTATTGCACACAATAACTGAGGATCAGGAGGTGCAATCTACAGTCGAACCAAAAACAGAGCATTATGTCTTTGATTGGCGTTTCTCCCCTTCAGCCACCGAGACCATGGCAGCATGGAGAAAGCTTTGGTAAATAGCACAATCATATGCTGATTCACATCCGGCTTATGGTTCAGGTTCGACTTTGGTCTTGATGACTATTGATGGAGGCGACCTTAAGGATACAACTCAGAGAAGGAGGCACAATATTAATCCTGTTATCATCTTCATGCTGAGACAATATTCTCTGGTAATAAGTTTGGGAGTTCCTATTAGTCGTTTAATAAACAGAGACTGATATGCATGATAAGTGATGAACTAAGAGAACGTGGTTGTACTGTGATCAACAAACGCACTTGGTGACGCTGATGTCGCCATAGTAAGGCTGCAGTTGAGATGTCTCTTCGTCACACTACTAAGTTGATTGAGAAGTATACTGATCTACTTGTCTTACTTCTTCACTGTGGCACATGGGGATAGTAAGGGTTTTATATTCAGATCTGACATGTCCAAAAGAGGATGGCAATTGTAAAAGCTTATGACATCACCCTTCTTAAACAAATCCTTGTGCAAGACATTGTCGTCAGTTTGATGTTCACCATGCCATTACTGGATGTTACACGACCTCTCGGGTTTTCGGTATCAGCAAAAAGACTGCTGTCCATAAGCTTATAATAGGAAATACTGTCCTTCATTTTGTGCCAAAGCATTCACCACCCCAAATCAGACCACCGAGGGTGACTCGATTACCTTGTTTCAAGTAATGGCTTCCTCTTTGGTGGTAAATGCAGATTCTCCTTGCTAAAAATGACGATTATAAATTCCTTTAGCAGGAAGGTTGTTCTCTGCTTCAATCGTTCATAACGACTGAACGTCTGGCTCCGACTGAATCCGCAACCAACTCCACTCTCGCAGTGCATACTCGGGGAGCGGTAGCGGAGCGGTTAGAGTCTCCACTGGCATCTCGTGACCCGAGTTCGATACCCGAAGGAAACCCAAAACCTTTCTGCAACCGTCGAGTGGGCCTAAGAACACCCACAGATGCCCTGCCTATCCACTCTAACCTTCCGACTGCGAGTGCATCGGAGGACCATGGGGGCGGCATGAGCCTCACAGGCCGTCACTATAGAAACCTGCCTGCACCAGCCAACGGGCGGAAGGACCAACCACCAGAACCCCAAGTGACCCTCCAGAGGCTACCATCCGACCCTGGGGTCACCACTGCCTACAGCGCTATAAGTCACATGCAACAAAAAAAAAAAAAAAAAAAAAAAAAATCAAAAATACTATCAGAATCATGGTATGGATGAGAAACGAAGTGGGGTATGGATGTCCTAAACTAGGGATGTAGTCTACAAAATAATCAGTTTGTTTCCCACCTCAGTCAAGAATGAATGCTTGCTCCAGACAGTCTCTTGAAGTCATTCACTGCAACCGTTCACTCTTGTAAGACAGTCCGATTTCGTGTAGAAGACACGGACGCCATGCACTGCGCTTGGACGGTGCCAGCTGAAGATGCAAACAAGTCCACACATAGTATTCTTCCAGAGGGAAGTCCAGATAAGATGATGATGCCTCCTCAGAGTGAACTGGTTGCCTCAGTTCCCCTGAACTGAGGCACCAGGCCAAACTTATTTTTGCTTAGAATCCCAATTAAAGCAATATTTTCCTACTCATTACCTGAATTAAATAAGTTCTAGTGACTATGTATTATGATTTTTTTTTATATATATACAATAGCGAACCAATGAATTAACCCCTTTTGTTGAACTCCCTTGACCGACAAAACCTAGGGTTAGACTTCAAATAACCACCTTTTTAGGTTGAATACCATTGAGATACAGCCGACCGTAAACTCCGAGTAGCCCTGTCGGACGCCATCTTGAAACATACATTTTGAAGCGGATTTCAGTAGGATTTTTTAGTATGTTATTAAACATATTCAGATGTAATAGAATCCCGTTTGAAAAAACATTTTGTATCAATTTTTTGGGGGTTCAACGATATATTTAACCCGTCTATATAACGATGATGACTTCCAATACAGAGATCCCTTAGATAAAGAGGAAGCACGTATATACACAATTCAATCACTGAAAATAAAAACTTCATTAGAAAGGTAAAAAAAACCGGAAAGCCAGAACAGGTCCATGCCTGCACCTATACATGTACTAGGTATACAAGGAAGGCCAAATTTTTACAGCAAATCTACGCTACCTTTATTTAACCACTACCGTAGATAACACTAAAGACAGTCGCCCAGGACAACGTGCTTTTTTTATTTACCAGACGTCTGGTGGCATTATACTTACATTTCTACTTCGTGATATCAGGAAAGTTAGATAGGGGCTATCAGTAGAGTCTGTGTCATTTTTTGGTCTTCTGTATCATATTATGGCTATAATGAACAAATTAACAAAATAAAACGATGGCGACGTTGGTAACGGGCAACACTAAGATCGCCAGCTTAGTGTTTATGTTCTTGAGTGGGATTTTTCTCCTGAAACGGAGAACAAAAATGAGGTAGCTAAATGGTGAGAATGCATTACACCGATATTGTGGAGGGACTGGCTGCATCCTGATTAGGCAGTTGAGAGAGGCCGCTGCATCATGTCTCGCTCCCCGTGACTGGAGGGTGTCAGGGGCCTCCGAGCGGATAAATACATGCTGTCGTTACATGTTGAGATACCGCGAGCCCCGTGAACGAGGATGCAAGGCTGCCTCCTGAACATAGAACGCCATGCCTTTATAATCCAACCGTAACAGCAAAGCTACGCTAAACCTTGAATTTACAAGAAGATTCTTCTCTCATCGAGTGTGCTTATATATATATTGACCATTACTGTGTAATAAACGCAAAAGGTATGCTTTATAAGGGCATGAAGATGAGAAAAAAATGTATCATAATGAAGATGAGTAGTTAATCCACCCAAGTATCTTAAGGCGAATAATCCGACACGAACATCCTGCCTTTTGGGTTGAGGCACACAGGTTGGAAGCTTCTTGCCTGTCCCAGCTGACAGAATGAAGAAAAAACCTCGTACATCTGGCGAGCTACTATTGCATCGGGGCGGGGGGGGGGGAGACACAGGAGCACACTCCTCTATTTAGCGCATGCCAGATGCAGACGTCCCCCATTCCTTTGCACTTTTCCTCCTCGTTGCGCCACAGTAGGATGAGGAGGGGGGTGGTATAAGGTTTGAACGAGGCGTCCAGTAGATAATGCGTCTACCTTCCAATCTGCAACATGCGCCAGAGGACTTGTGCGCTCGTGTCGAGCGATGCATAGCAGCGAGCCTAACCTAACCTAACTTAAATTTTTTCTTCTAAACTTACCTAACCTAGCGGTCTGCCGAAAGGGAGAGAGCCTAGAGAATGATGCCTCCGGCCATGGGATGAGGCATGACCTGGAGCTCTTACCTCTCCACTGGGAGGTGCCCGCAGGTGGATGAAATGAAAAGGAACATCGTACATCTAGGCGCGCTGCTATGGCATCGCTCAGACACGAGAGGCACAGTCTGTGCATGCGCATGCGCATGCTCAATGCGCAGATTGGAGAATGTAGAACCGCATTATCCTACTGACGCCCTCGTTATACCACACGAGCATGTCAGGTGGGAATGGAAACCTTAAGCACGCTGGCCAGCCGCACGATTCACTCTCCCCCCAGCCATCCCAATCTAAGCGGCCCGTACCACCCCTTCATATCTACACTGTGTCCATCCACAACACACACAATACACCAGTTAGAGTTTATATTGCTTTATAAGGACCAGGGTTTGTGTGTTGCTTTTATTTTTTTTTTACTTTTATGAATGTCTTGACTGACAGCCTCCTCGTCCCCGCTACAGCGGACAAGCAAAGGGTCCGTCCCAGCCTTGTGTGCCAGCTATAATTCTCTCTCTCTCTTCTCTCCGCCTCTCTCTCTCTCTCTCTCTTCGCTCCTCTCCTCAGTCTCTCTCTCTCTCTCTCTCTCTCTTCCTCGCTCTCTCTATTGTGACAGTGAGAACTCTACTGTTTCCTGTGTGTGTTGTGGGTGGCACAGTGTGGATTATGAAGGGGTGGTACTGCGGGCCGCTTTGCCTTGCTGGCTGGGGCGGAGAGTGAGTTCGTGCGGCTGGCAGCGTGCCTTAGCTGTTCCATTCCCACCACGTGACATGACTCCTCGTCCGCCACAGCTACTCAACATTATGTTTTGATAGAATTAAAGTACAAAGGCTCCTAAAATTTATCTTTTTTATCGTAAATTAATTATTAAATGTATTTCGTTGTGCTGCTGATTAAATGTATTCATCAAAAACTTCCTGCTATTGTGTTTTCTTTTTTTTTTGCAGGATTACATGGGCATACAATGAAAATATATCCCCTCTTACAAACAAAAAAAAAAGATTTATACCTTGCAATGTGAAGACATAAATGTTCCTTCTAGATACCGGTAATCATATGAACCCACAAGAAAATAAACCATCATTAAATAGACTAAGGACTTTTGCTGCAAATCTTACTAACAAAACAAAATAGAACTATATATTTTCAGTAATCATCACTAAATTTCTACTTCAAATCATCTCCTGTGAAGTTCGAACAACTGTGCCCGATTAGTTATTTGGGCAAACATGATCTTTAGAAAGAGTAAATTGAACACATGACACCCTGACTTTGATGCAGCCAGCTGAGAGAAGTACTATCCATTTATTGTCTTGATTTTTTTTTTTTTCTTTGTTTAGTTTTTAGAAATAGATTAACTTTTTTGAACACCATCTCACATTCAGCATTGGAGTAGGGAAGCTAAGAGCAGCTTATTGCAAAGTTGGCCAGATTATAAACAGGCTCTCAATTTTTGGGACACCTCACCCCAAAACTATCATGTGCTCATTACGCATCAAGCAGCTTTACTACATCCCGAAACATTGGAAAACATTATCCACTGATCCATCCGACTTTCTGAGTAATGACTCATACTCTGGGAAACAATCAGAGGAAGCTAGATGCAAGGGGAAATAAGAAGGGGTTTCCTTGTTCCTTAGTTTGTTGCGAGAGCATTTTTTTTTTGTTTTTTACAACGACCGTTTAACTTTGAAATACATAACACTATCACTGAAAATTATCCCTCTTCTTGAATTTCATACATGCCACTAAAGGAATTTTTCCTACATCGATGAAAAAAGTCTGCAGCTGATCTTTCTTGTCCATAACAGTGGGCTTTCTTAAGTACCTGCATTACTTTAACCCGCAAGTACATTTGCTGCTGAGATGTCCTGTCATGTCTTTCAGGATTTACAGAATTAAGATCAATTTCATTATATATATTATGTCCATAATGACAAAAATGTTTCTGAATACCATGGAGATTTTTTCCATGATAACTGTTATACTGCTCTAACCCGACTGGAAAAGGACATTTTTTTGTCAGCAAACTATACAACCACTAGTCTGGCAAAGTATGAAGAATTTTGTGTGGTTTGAGATCAGAGAACGCCTGAAACTGCTTAAACTCACTTGTAATTAGCGTTTGCAATTACATTATTTTAAAAGAAGTGGTACGTAGACTTCCCCTGCGAAGGTCTTCACTACTCTAGGCAAATTGCAAGCTTCACTTGCACAAAGGTGAGCACGAGTGATACACACATTTGTCCAATCATACATAGTCTGCTGGAGTGCGAACTGTGACCACATCATTTTGTTTTGATGCTAATACAACCTATAATTATCGTACCATCGTACGATATGAAATCGTATCGGTCAATCGTACCGGAGGTAATTTATCGTACATTTACGATAAAGTATCGTACCTGTGGCAACACGGCACAAACCAGGGTCTTTCTCTAGAAAAGAGTAAGGTAAATACCCTGGCACAGACGACGCAAACGGTGACGTCAAGAATGACGTAATAAGTGTTCTTCCGAGGCTTTCTTTTAAACGTTTTTTGTTGGTACATGAACTCAACAATTACTATAATGAATTAATTTGTCTTTATATTACTGTTCCCATTTAAAAGTCATTGTGGTTACTCAGCTTAGAAAAAAATCAAGAGCTAGTTCGGTGTGTGTAGAAGGTGGGCATTGCGGCCTGGTGTCTGAGGCTTTGTGGAGGAGAACAAGGGTAGGGTGAATTGCCTTATTCTCTTTTCTGATTATTTTTTTCCTCTCTACGTAATCGACTGAACGTATTGAAATATCTTTTAACATATACTACACATATTGGTTTCGGTGTCAACGGTATGAAAATAATCTGATAACTCATTAATCAGGCTTACATAAGAAATATGGGTTTAATTAGCAAATATTATAGGGCCACATCCCCCATCTTTGAGCTTATATATCCAAGTATAAAGCACAACAGTGAGTTGACGAGTCCTATAATAGTATAAGACAGCGTTTCGTAACCCTGGGGGGGGAGCCCCTAGGGAACGTGGTAATCAACCCAGGGGGGGCGTTAGCCAAAGAGAACAAGGACGGATTGTCAAGTGGTTTAACCCTGAAGCTTCGCGGCCTTCGGCTTTAACATAAGCTCGCTCGCGAAGTGAGCGAATCTGCATAGAGATGATGAGTGAAAAAAACTCTGCGTTTACCCCTTGTCATGGTTCCACTAACTCTCCTTAGACATTTATGCAATATATTGTTTTTTATATCAAGTAATTAGTATTTGTTATTATTATCATTACTATTATCATCATTAATCATTATCGCTATCATCATTATTATTATTATTATTATATTATTATTATTATTATTATTATTATTATTATTATTTTAGAATAAATAATTATCGCTATTATTAACATTAATTAATATTTTATCAATATCGATTATTCTCTCTCTCTCTCTCTCTCTCTCGTTCTCTCTCTCCTCTAGCTTCATCTCTTCCCTCTCCTCTCTCTCTCATCCCTCTCTTGCTCATCTCTCCTCCTCTCTCTTCTCTCTCTCTCGTTCTCTCTCTCTCTCTCCCTCGCTCTCTCTCTCTCTCTCTCTCTCTCTCTCTCTCCTCTCTCTCGTCTCTCTCTCTCTCTCTCTCTCTCTCTCTCTCTCGTCTCTCTCTCGTCTCTCTCATCTCATCTGCTCTCCTCCCTCTCTCTCTCTCTCTCTTCTCTCGCATCTCCCTCATCTCCTCTCTCTCTCTCTCTCTCTCTCTCTCTCTCTCTCCTCTCTCTCATCTCTCTCAGTTCTCTCTCCTCTCTCTCTCTCCTCTCTCTCATCTCTCTCTCTCTCTCTCTCTCCTCTCTCCTCTTCCTCTCTCTTCTCAGCTCTCTCTCTCTCTCATCTCTCTCTCTCTCCTTTACTCCTCTCCACTCTCCTTTCGTCCCTCCACCTTCCTCCTTACCCCCTTTCCTCCCTACCCTCCTTTCTCACCTAACGAACAATATATTTTTTTCCTTTACGGTGCTAAAAATCTGATGGAATACAGTAAAACGTGAGGCTTCATAATTGCTATGTTACACGATTTATATAATATATATATATATATATATCATGAGTTTCAGGGTGACAGAGCACTCGGTAACTTGGGGTTGTTATGCACGTTTTCGCCAAGGCACTTTGGCATCATCAGGCTGGGCTGCTTGATAATTCTTATTGAATTTCCTAGTTGTTAGGCTTGTGAACTATCTTCGTAGCTTTACGTGCACCCCTGGGCATGTTGGAAAGGTTCTTAGGTTGATTTTTCCTTGTAGATTCCATCATGAAGTTTTCAGGGTGACAGAGACACGTCCGTAACCACTTGGGGTTGTTTATGCAACGTTCGCCAAGGCACTTGGCATCATCAAGTCTGGGCTGCGGGGAAAATTCTTATTGATTTCCCTAGTTGGTATTGCTTGTGATCTATCTTCGTAGCTTTACGGTGCCCCTCCCTTGGGCTGTGGGAAGTTACTTATTTGATTTTTTCTTGTAGATTCAATCATGAAGTTTCAGGGTGACAGAGACACTCGGTAAACTTGGGGTTGTTATGCAATCGTTTCGCCAAGGCACTGGCATCCATCAGGCTGGGCGCTGGGAAAATTCTTATTGATTTCCCTAGTTGGGTAGTGCCTTGTGACTATCATTCGTAGCTTTAACGTGCCCGCCCTGGGGCAATCTTCGTAAAGCTACGAAGATAGTCACAAGCACATACCAACTAGGGGAAATTCAATAGAAATTTTCCCAGCAGCCCAGCCTGATGATCCAGTGCCTGGCGAAACGTTGCATAAACAACCCCAAGTTTACCGAGTGTCTCTGTCACCCTGAAACTTCACATGATGAATCTACAAGAAAAATCAACTAAGAACTGTCCAACAGCCCAGGGAGGGCACGTAAAGCTACGAGATAGTCACAAGCAATACCACTATGGAAATTTCAATAAGATTTTCCCAGCAGCCCAGCCTGATGATGCCCAAGTTCCTTGGCGAAACGTTGCATAAACAACCCCAAGTTTAACCCGAGTGTCCTCTGTCACCCTGAGACTTTCATGATGAATCTACAAGAAAAATCAACTAGAACCTCCAACATCCCAGGGAGGGCACGTAAAGCTACGAAGATGTCACCAAGCACTACCAACTTAGGGAAATTCAATAGAATTTTCCCAGCAGCCAGCCTGATGATGCCAAGTGCCTTTGCGAAACGTTTTCTAAACAACCCAATTTTACGAGTGTCTCTGTCACCCTAAACTTCATGATAATCTACAAGAAAATCACTATATAATATATATAGAGTATTATATAGTAGATAGATATTATATATAGTATATATTATATATACTTATATAGATATATAATCTACGGAACATACATCCATTACTCACTCTGGGTCCAAGTTCTGAGAGCTTTCCCTACGATTGTGTTATAACTCTCATAATACATATACAAGATCGAAGGTCTGAGCCGTTAGTAGAGAAACTCACGCTTACTTTAGAGATCCCCACAAAACATTTCAGCAAAAATAGTAAACGCAACAAATTTTGGAAAAATAGGGTTAGTTGATATATATATGATATATATATATAAATATCTATATTATATATATATATTATATATAATATATATATCTTATTATATATATATATATATATATTATATATATATATATATTATATTGTATGATATATATATATTTATATACATTATAACATAATAATAATGA
>JACEEZ010019702.1:35000-40000 GCA_016584305.1 Chionoecetes opilio
GCTATATGTGCGAAGCCCTGCACGAATCTCCGGTAATACGTGCAGAGGCCCAGGAAGCTTCGGCACTGTTACACACGGGGAAACTGGCCCACTCCTTGATAGGCTTCTACCTTTCCCGGGGTCGGCGGACACCCCATCCCGGCTCACGATGTGGCCCAGAAATGACACCTGTTCCTGGAAGAGGCAGCACTTCTTGGGGCTGAGCTTCAAGTTCGAAGCCCTAAACCATGGTCCAGCACTTCTTCCAGCTTTCCAGCATCTCCTCGTAGGTGCCTCCGTACACCACCAACATCGTCCAGGTTAGACCAGAGTCGATTTCACGAGGCATATCCAATACCTGCTCCATCACGCTCTCGAAAGTGCGGGAGCGTGACCAAACCAAAGCTCATGACCCTAAACTGCCACAATCCTTGGCCGGATGAGAAGCAGTCTTGGATTGTCCTCCTCTGCCATGGGACCTGGGGTACGCCTGACTTAAGGTCCAGGTACAGAACACCGTGCACCGACAAGTGATCCAACGTGTCGTCTAATGCGAGGCAGCGGCGTAGGAGTCCTTGGTGGTAACTGCATTGAGCGCACTGTAGTCCACACAACAAGCATAGTCCCATCCTTCTTTCGAACCAATACCCACGGGGGACGACCATGGACTGCTGGACTTTTCCGATGACACCTGAGCCCGTAGTTCCTCCACAGCTGTCTGGATCTCCTTCCTCCTCGCTGGGGGCTATCCGCCGAAGGGGCTGTTAATGGGCCTGCGTCGCCCGTGTGGATAATGCTGGGCGAAGCCCGGTCCTGACCAAGTCGTGGTCAACACTTTGAAAACACGGTCCGCATACTGCTCCAGCAACTGGCCCACCTTGCAGCCTGCCCTGGGGTTAAACAGCTACCACTTCCTCTGCCAGAGGTCCTGCAGATGCAGCGGCATCCCTGTGTTTCTTTCTTGCCGACCACTCGGACTTTACCTGAGGCAGTCAACGCCGCACACCCTGTCCGCGCCTTGCAGAGTAACTTCCCCGCCCTTTTGGCCCGCTGGGAATGGAGCCAAGGTCCAGCACCGCCTTTCTCTGGCTGGAGGAATCCAGGCCAAGGAGATTTTCGTCAGGTCGGCACAACACGCGGTAGTTCCTCCTTAGCCTCGGACCTCAATTCTCGCCCTGTACCGGTCCCCTTAACTTCGCTTGCGCCCAAACTGGCACGGTGACCCCGCACAACTGTTGTTGGGTGGCTGGAAATTCTGAGGTGTCTACCCAAACCCGTCTGTAGGAACTGCGTCGGCACCGTGGTCTACCGTCAGGCTACAGGGCTCCCGTTGATTGTCCATGTACTGCACGGTCCTGGGCCGTAGAGCGCACTTTACTTGGAGTGGGCCTCTGGTTGATTGGGCTGGGGTGGGCCCCGCCTCCAGCCAGAAAGGTTTTCCCGCGGCCGCCCGCTGGCAGAGTAAACCGTTTTGTGGCACTCGCTAGTGCGTGAGCCTGCCCACAATCCCAGCAGCACGGCTGTACTGGTACCGGCCGCTGTTACCACCTAGGTGAGACGTTTGGCGCCTCTGCCGAGGCATTCTTCTTACAGTGACCTTTCGGCCCACAGCGGGAAACAGTGCGGGAAAACTCCTGGGGACGATATAGGGCTAGCTGCGGGGCGACTGGACGTGCCCCTTCCCTGGCCCTAAACATGCGTTCTCGGCCTGTGTGTCGGGACTTCTACCTCTGGACTAGTTCCTCACTCTACCCGGCGCCGACCAGAGCACACAACAACATCCCACTTCTGACACCAATGTTGCGAAACCCGCCCTCCCCACAGCCGCACCAACGGGACTTGCCTCTCTGCTGGGCTGGCTTCAGACGCGTGGACTGGTCGGCTCAGTCCGTTATGTGTATAATCGGGAACCAGGACGCAATGGATACCCTAAGGCCTTGAAGCACGGGCTCCTCACACGGGCACATACCACCACCACGGCACCACATAGACAGCGAACATGCGGAATAACACACTCGTTCCTTTCCAGACTATAATTGTACAGGTAAACACTACAGAAACAAAAACTCACGCCCACCGTGGACAAACAGCCCTCCTCATATGCCCGATCACTTGCGACCGTAGCAGACCCAAAGGTTCCCTCCCACTGTGGCAACTACAGTCACTGTTATGCACCTTATAACAACCAGTCACCACACTCAACACTACTATGCCACGGATGGGGGGGACAAGAGGACACTGTTATACCCCTTACGGCATCAACCCCACGGGCCCGCCATTCGCCACAACCCACGGCACTGCTACCTATTTCACCAAGCTCAGGGGACTATTACCCTCACCTTCTTGCCTGTGAACCACACTAGCCCTACCGCTACCATGTTTCCGGTGGACGCGTCGTATCCTCTCGCGGTGGTTTTCTCCCGGAGATACTCCCAGTGGTATGCCTCGCCCCGTTTTGTCCACGCGGTCTCCTCCTCTTTCCTCCTCTTTGCCACAAACAACCACCCCACTCACCTCTCTCAATCTCAACTGAGCTCGAGTTGTGGCGCGTTGTAAACCTACCGTTCCGATTTCGTTGATGTTTGTGGCCTAGAGCGGCAAACTGTGTAATGTTTGCTATAATATAATCAAATACTAAATATATTCATGAGTGATAATACAATTGCCAATAGAAAATGTTAATATATTGTATATATGTCATATCACAAAAAGAGATGCCAAGGAGAGGAGCTGCGCATCGCCACGCGCAGCTAGCTATGGCTCCCATCTTTACCTTTGCTACACCAAAGAGAGTCTCTTAGAAGCCCTAGCGCAGGCCACGAATACCAACATTCCCAGTCTGAGTCAGCTGTGCCACAGTTTGGAGCTCGCTGAGCATCGCTCTCCACGTGTATTTAAGTCAAGATTCATGAGGAAATAGCTAGGAAGATACTGCGGAACACATGTGAAATGGCTTGTGTAGCAAAATAGATATTAATAACATTTTATAGTGCCCTATACATTTCAGTTTGATATCAAGTCCATCTATAAGTTAGAAAACAATGCTAGGCCATTCTAAGAGCTCAAAACAAATAGATGTCGATGTGTAATAATCGACAATCACGCTACGACTCTTTGCTGTGCCTTCAACAATGTCAACCTTAACGATATCCTGAGCTCGCTAAGAGGTTAATGAAGTGTACGAACTTAACTCCCGGCAAACATCTAGATAGTGCTTTGGCCAGCGCTACAATCGTATTTGTGATGGCAAGCAGGGGCTGGATGTCGAAACGTTCGTAACTTTCCGCCTCTAAGATAACTAAGAGTGTTCTTAGCGGCATCTTGATCTTGGGCTACGAACACCACAAAAATGTGTTTCAAAGGATAGCCGAATGTCTTAGCTCACGATGATGCGATCTCAAGCCGTTCCGTTTCGTTCCGACCATGAGGAATGGAACACAGCTGAGTGGCGCTGGTAAATCAGAATGAGGAAAATTTTGTCGAAATTATTCCCTAAAACAGTCTCTTAATTATGAGAAAGGTATTAATTTGAATGGTGGAATTTGGCGCTACCAGGCGAGGCGACACCACGAATAAAATTCCACTATGTATATATGTTACAGATTGGGTATAAATTAAGATGTATTTAGATATAGAATATAATTTTGGTGATATCACCTAAGAATACCACAATTAATCAAAGGTAATATAATATAAGAAATGTGAGGAACTTCCACGTATAGGAGAAAATATTGGAACGCTACACGTGTAATCTCCAGCTGTCTTGAGAAAGGAGTTGTAGTCAAGACATTAGTCAGCGGTTATCACTACACTATGAAGTGGTAGTCAGTCTTTGATGTACACTAAGGTGTAGCAAACTCATCTTAATATTAGTAAAAACTATAACCGATCAAGCGGAAAGCTGGACCAAAGTGGTAACATACACAAGATACGAGCCGCGCCAGGTAAATTGGAAGTACCCTTGGCAACTCCGCGGCCTATCACCCGCCCCCCCCCCCCCCCCCGCGCCATGAGTTGGCCACAGCCAGCCGCTCTGCCATTCTGTGTACCACAGGTCGCCAATACTCCCTCAAGATAGATGATCAAGCCTTCATATCATCAAACCATCTGCCACTGCTGAGTATACCTAGTTAGAGTCTAAATAGGGTTATCAGTGCAGCTTAGGTAGATTTGGGCTAATCGCAAGGTGAGTTCACGTTAATTAATATTATAATTTCAACAGTTTGTTGTCGTCCCATCAGTCGCGGGCGATAATTTCAACAGATTCATCAACCTTTGAGATTGTTAGCCAATCATAATGCAGTTAGAATGTAAACAATTATCATGTGCCTCCCCAAGGGAAATATCGACAGACTGAAGACGTATGGCTCACTAATAACCTCCTGGCGAGTCCCCACACAACAAAGTACAAACTTATAATATTAATATAACTACCTGGTAAATTCTAGTCCTTTCCTGCCTTAGGTCTCGCTAGGAGGTATTGGTAGGTTAGATCAGGTTATAAGAGTTAGGTTAGTATTATTTTCGGGGGATTTAGGTTTTAGGGTGGGGTAAGAGGGATGTTAAAGGGGGCAAACTCCCCCACTCTTATAATTCACGTTTTAAGAGGTATCTGAAGGGATCTGTGAAGGTCTGGAGAAAAAAAAAAACTAATAAGGCGGGAAGGATTATAATGTTTACCGTTTTAATAGCCAGCGCGAATAATTATATATGAATTGAATGATTAATAGCTGCCACTTTTACCCAATAAAACCCCCAGTAGTAAAAATTTCGGAAGTGGGCTTTCAACGATTTCGAGGCCGAAACTTAGTTTTCAATGAATAGTTTTGATGGTATGAATGAATTGGCACTCGTTTTGTCGGACAAAAAATTTTGTTACAGGTATGGGGATCCCCGCCCCGCAAACTTGCCCCAATTGTCACTGCCGTAGTATTAATGGAAACTTTGTTTGCAAAAATGTTTCCCCAACTGTTTCCAAAGGTTGCAAAAAATGTTTCTTAAATGTTTCTGTCCAGATTCAT
>JACEEZ010019702.1:45000-62500 GCA_016584305.1 Chionoecetes opilio
ACGGGGAAAATAGGAACACTCGCCCGACTGTGAAAAAAAAAATTGGAACACCTGTCAGTCGAAAAATCCCTACGCGGACAGTTCCGGTTATTGCTCTAGTTACTCGGATAATATATACCATTAATAATACCCCCTAAAAGGGTGGGTATTAGTTTGATAGTGGGCTTTCAAAAGTCCTAGGATCTTACCACATCATCGTGTAGATTCTTTCAGCTAAGTATTTTAGAACCCAATTTCCTATGGTACAATTGAATAATAATGAATAATGAATTGGACAGGAAACATTTAAGAAACATTGTTTGCAAACCTTTGGAAACAGTTGGGAAACATTGTTTGCAAACAAACGTTTCCATTAATACTACCGGCCAGTGCAAGTGGGGCAAGTTTGCGGAGGCGGGGATGCCCCCCATACCTGTAAACAAAATATATTTCCGACAAACAAACGAGTGCCAATTTCATTTCAATACACATCAAAACTATTCAGGAAAACTAAGTTTCGGCCTCGAAATCGTTGAACGCCCACTTCGAAATTCTACTAATTGGGTAAAAGTGGCAGCTATTAACTCAGTCAATCATATATACTTATCGCGCGGTAATTAAATACGGGTAAAATTATAATCCTTTCCCGCCCTTTATTAGTTTTTATTTTCTCCGACCTTCACAGATACATTCAGAGACCCTAAAAACGTTAATTATCAAAAGGGGGGAGTGCCCCTTAACATCCCCTTACCCCACCTAAAACCCTAAATGAACCCAAATAATACTAACCTAACCTCATTATAACCTTATTAACCCTACCAATAACCTCATAGCGAGACCTAAGCGGCAGGAAAGGACTAGGAATTTTACCAGGTTTAGGTTATATTGAGCTATATAAGTTTGTAATTGTTGTGTGGGGACTCGCCAGGAGGTATTAGTGACTTACCTCTTCAGTCTTCAGATATTTCCCTTGGAGGCATGATAAGTGTTTACATTCTAACTGCCATTATGATGGCTAACAATCTCAAAGGTTGATGAAATCTGTTGAAATTTATCGCCCATCGACTGATGGACGACAACAAACTGTTGACATTATAATATTAATTAAAGTGAACCTCACCTTGCGATAACCCAAAAATCTACCTAAGCTGCACTGATACCCTATTTAGACGCTAACTAAGGTATACTCCGCAGTGGCAGATGGTTGATGATATGAAGCTTGATCCATTTTATCTTGAGGAGTATTGGTGAGACGTAGTGGTAACAGAATGGCAGAGCGGCGGCTGGTGGCAACGTCCATGGCGGCTTTCGGAGTGATAGGCCGGCGGAATGTTGCAAGGGTAACTTTCCAAGTTACCTGGCGCGGCTCGTATCTTGTGATATGTTACCACTTTGCCAGTTTAAACGATTGATCGGTATCGTTTACTCATATAAGATGAGTTTGACTACACCTTATGTACAATCAAAGATGACGAAAACTTCATGTGTAGGTGATAACGCGTGATAATGTTTGACTACCAACTCCTCTCTCAAGACAGCTGGAGATTACACGTGGAGAGCGTTCCAATAAGTTTCCCTCTAGGGAGTTTCCTCACAATTCTGATATTATATTAATCCTTTGATTAATTGTGGTATTTAGGTGAATATCACCAAAATTATATTACTATATCTAAAGACATCGTAAATTTATACCCAAAATCTGTAACAATATACATAGGTGGAATTTTTTATTCGTGGTGTCGCCTAAGCCTGGTAGGCGCCAAATTCCACCATTCAAATTAATACCTTTCTCATAATTAGAGAGCTGTTTTAGTGGATTAATTTCGACAAAATTTTTCATCTAATTTAACCAAGCGACAGTCAGCTGTGTTCCATTCCTCATGGTCGGAACGAAACGGAACGAGCTTGACGATCGCATCATCGTGATGCTAAGAACATTCGGGACGATCCTTGAAAACACATTTTTGTGGTGTTCGTAGCCCAAGATATAAGATGGCCGCTAAGAACACTCTTAGATGATCTTAGAGGCGGAAAGTTACGAACGTTCGAACATCCAGCCCCTAGCTTGCCATCACCAAAATACGATTGTAGCGCTTGCGCAAAGCACTATCTAGATGTTGCCGGGAGTAAGTGTCGTACACTTTCTTACCTCTATCGAAGGCTCAGGATATCGTTAGGTGACATGTGAAGGACCACAGCAAAGAGTCGTAGCGTGATTGTCAGTATTACACATCGACATCTAATGTTTTGAGCTCTTTAGAATGGCCTAGCATGTGGCTTTCTAAACTTTTAGATGGACTTGATATCAACTGAAATGTATAGGGCACTATGAAAATGTTATTTGAAATATCTATTTGCTACACAGCCATTTCACGATGTGCCGCCAGTATCTCTAGCTATTCCTCATGATCTTTGGACCTAAATACACGTGGGAGAGGTGCTCAGGCGAGCTCCAAAACTGTGGCACAGCTGACTCAGGACTGAGGAAATGTTGGTATTCGTGGCCTGCGCTAGGCTTCTAATAGACTCTCTTTGGTGTACAAAGGTAAAGATGGGAGCATACGCTAAGCTGCGCGTGGCATGCGCAGATCATCTCCGTGGCATCTCTTTTGTGTGATATGACATATATACAAATATATTACATTTCTATTGCAATTGTATTATCACTCATAAATTTATATTTAAGTATTTGATTATATTATAGCAAACATACAACAGCTTTGCCGCTCTAGCCACAAACATCAACGGAAATTCGGACGGTATTGTTACGAACGCGCCACAACTCGAGCTCGGGTTTTGAGATTGAGAGAGGTGAGTGGGTTGTTGTGGCCAGAAGAGGAGGAAGAGGAGGAGACCGCGTGGAACAAAACGGAGGCGAGGCATACCACTGGGAAAGGATCTCCGGGAGGAAACCACCCGAAGGATACGACGCGTCCACCAGGAAACAGGGTTACGGTAGGGCTAGTGGTGGTTCACAGGCAAGAAGGGTGGAGGAATAGTCCCCTGAGCTTGGTGAAATAGGTAGCATTTGGCCGTGGGTTTGGCGAATGGCGGGCGCGCGTGGGGTGGATGCCGTAAGGGTATAACCAGTGTCTCCTTGTCCCCACCATCCGGTGGCATAGTGTTTTTGAGTGTGGTGACTGGTATGTTATAAGGTGCATAACAGTGACTGTAGTTGCAGTGGAGGGAACATTTGGGGCTGCGACGGTCGGCAAGTGATCGGGCCTATGAGGAGGGGCTGTTGTGTCTCACGGTGGGCGTGAGGTTGTTTCTGTAGTGTTTACCTATTACAATTATAGTCTGGAAAGGATACGAGTGTGTTATTCCGCATGTGCCTGTCTATGTGTGTGCCGTGGTGGTGATGTGCCCGTGTGAGGAGCCGTGCTCAAGGCCTTAGGGGATCCATTGCGTCTGGTCCCGATTAGACACATAACCGGACTGAGCCGACCATTCCCACGCGTCTGAAGCCACCCCAGCAAGAGAGGCAAGTCCGTTGGGCGGCTGTGGGAGGGCGGGTTCGCAACATTGGTGTCAGAAGTGGGATGTTGTTTGTGTGTTTCTGGTCGGCGCCGTAGAGTGAGGACTAGTCAGGAGGTAGAAGGCCCGACACACAGGCCGAGAACCATGTTTAGGGCCAGGAAGGGGCACGTCCAGTCGCCCCCAGCTAGCCCTATATCGTCCCCAGGAGTTTTCCCCGGCAACTGTTTCCGCTGTGGGCAGAAAGGTCACTGGAAGAAGGAATGCCCTCGGCAGAGCGCCAAAGCGTCTCACCTAGAGGGGGTAACAGCGGCCGGTACCAGTACAAGCCGTGCTGCTGGGATTGTGGGCAGGCTCACCGCACTAGCGAGTGACCACAAAACGGGTACTCTGCCAGCGGGACGGCCGCGGGAACTCTGTCTGGCTGGGAGCGGGGGCCCAACCCCAGCCAATCAACCAGAGGCCCCACTCCAAGTAAAGTGCCGCTCTACGGGCGCCAGGACCGTGCAGGTACAGGGACAAGTCAACGGGAGGCCCTGTAGCCTGACGGTAGACACGGGTGCCGAGCGCACGTTCCTACAGACGGGTTTGGTAGACACCTCAGAATTTCCAGCCACCAAACAACAGTTGTGCGGGGTCACCGGCCACTGCACGAAGTTAAGGGGACCGGTACAGGCGAGAATTGAGGTCGGCGAGGCTAAGGAGGAACTACCCGTGTATGTAGCCGACCTGGACGAAAATCTCCTTGGCCTGGATTTCCTCCAGCAGAGCAAGGCGGTGCTGGACCTTGGCTCCATGACCATGCGGGCCAAAGGAGGGGAAGTTACGCTGCAAGGGCGCGGACAGGGTGTGCGGGCGTTGATGCACAGGTAAAGTCGAGTGGTCGGCAGAAAAAAACAGGGATGCCGCTGCATCTGCAGGACCTCTGGCAGAGGAGTGGTAGCTGTTTAACCCCAGGGCAGGCTGCCAAGGTGGGGCAGTTGCTGGAGCAGTATGCGGACGTGTTTTCAAAGGGTGACCACGATTTGGGGCAGGACCGGGCTCGCCCAGCACTTCATCCACACGGGCGACAGCAGGCCCATTAAGCAGCCCCTTCGGCGGATAGCCCCAGCGAGGAGGAAGGAGATCCAGACAGCTGTGGAGGAACTACGGGCTCAGGGTGTCATCGAAAAGTCCAGCAGTCCATGGTCGTCCCCCGTGGTTTTGGTTCGAAAGAAGGATGGGACGATGCGTTGTTGTGTGGACTACAGGGCGCTCAATGCAGTTACCACCAAGGACTCCTACCCGCTGCCTCGCATAGACGACACGTTGGATGCACTGGTCGGTGCACGGTGGTTCTGTACCCTGGACCTTAAGTCGGGGTACCACCAGGTCCTCATGGCAGAGGAGGACAAGCCAAAGACTGCCTTCTCATCCGGCCAAGGATTGTGGCAGTTTAGGGTCATGAGCTTTGGTTTGGTCAACGCTCCCGCCACTTTCGAGAGGCTGATGGAGCAGGTATTGGATAGCCTCGTGGGAAAAATCGGCTCTGGTCTACCTGGACGATGTGGTGGTGTACGGAGGCACCTACGAGGAGATGCTGGAAAGGCTGGAAGAAGTGCTGGACAGGTTTAGGGCTTCGAACTTGAAGCTAGCCCCAAGAAGTGCTGCCTCTTCCAGGAACAGGTGTCATTTCTGGGCCACATCGTGAGCCGGGATGGGGTGTCCGCCGACCCCGGGAAGGTAGAAGCTATCAAGGAGTGGCCAGTTCCCCGTAGTTAACGGAGGTGCGAAGCTTCCTGGGCCTCTGCACGTATTACCGGAGATTCGTGCAGGGCTTCGCACATATAGCCACACCACTTCATCACCTGACACGAAAAGGAGCTCGGTTCCTGTGGAGTGATGAGTGCCAGGCGGCCTTCGAGCAGCTGAAGGAGGCACTCACTCACGCCCCTGTATTGACATACCCTGTTCCTACGGAACCATATATCTTGGATTGTGACGCCAGTGCTGAAGGAGTGGGGGCTGTCCTCTCCCAGCTAGTGAACGGGCAGGAACGTGTAGTGGCCTACTACAGTCGCAAGTTTTCTGCTCCGGAAAGGAACTACTGTGTCACCAGGAAGGAACTGTCGGCGGTGGTCAAGAGCATGGACCACTTCCACTCGTACTTTTTACGGTGCCGAGTGCAAGGTCAGGACCGATCATGCTGCCCTAAAGTGGCTGAAACCCTTAAGAATCCAGAAGGGCAGCTTGCTAGGTGGTTGGGCAAGTTAGAGCAGCATGACTACCAAATTGAGCACCGTCCGGGCCGGGTGCACAGTAATGCCGACAGTTTGAGTCGACGCCCTTGCCCTGTGGACTGCAAACACTGCAGCCAACGTGAGCCAAACCAAATATGTAACCGTGTTTCCCTCCATGTCGGTGCCACCTCGTGGAGGCAAGACCTTGAGCTGGCCCAGCGACAGGACGCTGATATTGGGCAGTTGTGGCGTGGTTAGAGGAGAGTCGTGTTAGGCCACCTTGGGAACGTGTGCAGTGACCAGCCCAGTGACCAAATTTTTCTGGCGACAATGGATGTGTTGCGATTATTAGGGGGAGTGTTGGAACGACAGTGGGTGACCAGTGATGGAAAAGTGAAATTCTGGCTGACGGTTATCCCAAGAAAAAGAGGGCAGAACTATTGCGTGAGGCTCATGGTGGCAGCACAAGTGGGCACTTCGGTGTTAAGAAAACTCTTGTGCGGTTGCGGCAGCGTGTGTACTGGTTGGGTATGCGCCAGGACGTGCAGGAGTGGTGCCGGTCCTGTGACGTATGCAGTGCTAAGATGGCCCCAATGTACGCGCTAGGGCACCATTACAGCTTTATCAGGTGGGGGCACCTATGGAGAGGGTGGCAGTGGACATAGTGGGTCCTTTGCCCAGACGGCCAGAGGAAATCGCTATGTGTGTGTGGCGATGGATTATTTTACGAAGTGGCCAGAAGCCTACCCTCTCCCCAACCATGTGGCTACCACGGTTGCCGAAGTTCTGGTGGATGAATTTTTCTCAAGATTCGGTGTGCCTGAGAGTTACACTCGGACCAAGGGAGGGAATTCGAGTCTGAGGTGTTCAGGGAGTGCTGCCAGTTGCTCGATGTGCAGAAGACACGTACAACTCCACTCCGGCCGCAGTCAGACGGCATGGTGGAACGTTTATAATCGCACACTGGCCCAGCAGCTGGCGAAGAGCTGCCAGGAAGGACAGGGGGACTGGGACCTGAAGCTTCCCTACTACTCATGGCATACCGGTCGGCAGAACATGAGGCCACCGGTTACTCACCTGCCAGGCTTATGTGTGGCCGGGGGTTTGCGGTTACCACTGGACCTCATCACCGGACGGCCGCCGGACGAGGGGATGCCCACTGTTACCACACCTTACGCCGTTGCCTTAAAAGAACGGATGGAGGAAATACACCACCAAATCCGGGGTAATCTCCGGATAGCGGGAGAGGCCATGAAGACCCGCTATGACCGGCATACTGAGGTGCCGGTATTCCAGGAAGGGCAGCAGGTGTGGCTGTACAACCCAAGGAGGAAGAAGGGGCAGTCTCCTAAGCTGCAGAGTCCATGGGAGGGGCCGGGGCCATACACGGTGGAGGAGGTGATTTCTGACGTCACCTTCCGGATCCGCAGGCCACCCCGAAGGAGAGCAATGGTAGTCCATGCTGATAGGCTCTGGAGGTACTATGGTCCAGGCCACTACAGTTGGGAGGATGGCACCGGGACAGACGTCTTGACGCCAGAGCCGTGTGGCAGTGAGGATGACGAGAAACGCGTTTTCTGGCCGGAGGAAGAGGACGCAGGCGACATGGGGCTGGTTCCTCTAACCAGCCTCGAACTCAGCGAGCAGGCGGCAGCAGAGGAACCTACCTCGATACCAGTTGATGTGGGCGGTAGCTAGGTCCAAGCAACAGGCTTAGGAGGCGCACGCCCGAAGCGCCCCGACGTACCCCTAGGTGGATGAAAGACTTCATATTGGAAGGTCCAGAGGGCTAGCTCACTCTGAAGGGAAGAGGAGGGCGGCCTGGTGTGACTTTCCAACACTGCAGGGGCTGATGGTGAATGGCGATGGAGGAACTTGCAGTTGTGTAGCTTTGGAGTGGTAATGTTTGGTAAAAGGTGGTTTGTTTAAAGATGGTGCGAGTTGCCCTTCATTTGAGGATTTTGTGTTATATGTGCATGTAACCTTGTATTATGATTTTCTGTTTTTTTTTTTTAGTTTGGCTGGCCGAGGTCGGCCAGTTTTTGTGACGGGAGGGCAGTGTTACGAACGCGCCACAACTCGAGCTCAGGTTGAGATTGAGAGAGGTGAGTGGGTTGTTTTGGCCAGAAGAGGAGGAAGAGGAGGAGACCGCGTGGAACAAAAAGGAGGCGAGGCATACCACTGGGAAAGGATCTCCGGGAGGAAACCACCCGAAGGATACGACGCGTCCACCAGGAAACAGGGTTACGGTAGGGCTAGTGGTGGTTCACAGGCAAGAAGGGTGGAGGAATAGTCCCCTGAGCTTGGGTGAAATAGGTAGCAGTGGCCGTGGGTTTGGCGAATGGCGGGCGCGCGTGGGGTGGATGCCGTAAGGGTATAACCAGTGTCTCCTTGTCCCCACCATCCGGTGGCATAGTGTGTTGAGTGTGGTTTACTGGTATGTTATAAGGTGCATAACAGTGACTGTAGTTGCAGTGGAGGGAAAAATTTGGGCTGCGACGGTCGGCAAGTGATCGGGCCTATGAGGAGGGGCTGTTGTGTCTCACGGTGGGCGTGAGGTTGTTTCTGTAGTGTTTACCTATTACAATTATAGTCTGGAAAGGATACGAGTGTGTTATTCCGCATGTGCCTGTCTATGTGTGTGGCCGTGGTGGTGATGTGCCCGTGTGAGGAGCCCGTGCTCAAGGCCTTAGGGGATCCATTGCGTCTGGTCCCGATTAGACACATAACCGGACTGAGCCCACCATTCCCACGCGTCTGAAGCCAGCCCAGCAAGAGAGGCAAGTCCGTTGGGCGGCTGTGGGAGGGCGGGTTCGCAACAGTATGTATGCATGCCGAGGAGGCGAATGTGATTTCAGATGTCGCTGCAGGATTTAATTATTCATAAGCTGATTGAGCTCATATATATATATATATATATATAATATATATATATATATATATTATATATATATATATATATATATATATATATATAATATTATATATAATATATATATATAATATAATATATATATATATATATATATATATATATACTTCCATATGTAGCTGTATTCATGCCATCAAAGTATCATAACTACGCCTAATTGAAAAACAGTATTATTTGCATAGTTTTTTTATGTTCCCAAATAAGACCCCTTAATCGGCGAAGGACGAGCGACCCGACAGTCCCACGTGCGGGCGTCCCCCCGGATTTTGGTCCTGTGTGACTTTTGCTAGGGGGTTTTTTCCCAAACCACACACCAAATTTCAACTAGTCTACACCTTTTTCTCAGCTAAGAAGATAACTTTTGTCTGACCCAAAACCCGCGCCATGCTGACCCCTCACTTTGGAGCCCAAAACTGTCAAGCACAAATGGGGGTTTGAATGGGGCTATCGGGATGGCGAAGCCCCGTTTGCCCAATCGGAAGCGGGATTACAAAGATATAAGCTCCTGAAAAGCGGGGAGGGGCGGGGGGTCGGCCGGGTGGGCCCGCTAGATGTTGAAAAAATCCCGTACCGGGTGAGGTGAATACTGAATGGGGAATGAAAATTAAAGGGGAAAACATAAACATTTACGGGGTGAGGCAGTTTGGAAAGGGATGCTTGGCGCGCCTCTGATTCGCCGGGATCTTAAAGACTCCACCCACCCCCAAAAATTAATTGTTTTTCCCGAAAAAAAAGTTTTAATTTTTACGCCAAAGAGTGTGTCATGGGGGTTTACCCTTTCACTCAAAAAAATTTAAAAAAAAATTGGGGGGTTTAAAAGGGGTATAAAAATTAAAATTTCCCGAATGGACCCGCAAAATACGCCTTTTTGCGCCAGTCACCGCCACTGAAACCTAATGTCCCCCGGGTTTACAATATTTTCGAATTTTAGCTCACTACAGACTTTTTGTCCCCACTGGGGGACATGCCCATTTTTTTTATATTATGTCACCCACAACATGTTTTTCATTGGCACAAAAAAAGCCCGTATGGTTTCAAAAATTTTTGTAATATTTGGCCTGGCGACTTATTCCATGCAAGTGACTGGCGCCCATAGTGTTATCTCCCGGTAGGGGAAACAAGGAACTAAACAGGTCATATTTTAAAAAATTTTGCTTATATTCACTAAAATCGTGAAAGGGTTTTTTTACCTTTTTTTTTTTTTTTTTTTTAAAAATTACAATGGAAATTACGTTCGGGGTCTCACAGGTTACAAAGAAAGGGTTAAAATAATCTTTTTTTTATTCTATCCCCCCCAAACCCCAAAAAAACCCTCACCGGGAACCCCCACGGGGCCACCTTTTTAAGGTTTGGCCCAATAGAGCAAGGAACCTCAGGACCCCCCGCCCCGCAATCTGCGCCCAGCATTCCCTCCCGCCATTCAAACAACTTGTCTCCGTTTTGTGGTGACGGGGTCCCGTAAATTTCGACACCAGTTGTTTCGTCCCTCAGTAGTTTTCGAAACCCAGTAATTGGTGCACCAAAAATTTTTTTAAAAGTCTATTGAAACTAAAAGGTTGTTTCGTACACGATCACTCAGATTTTTAACTTTACTACTAGAGTTACGTTTCGACACAGGTTGTCCCAAAAAAACTCAAATCAGTTACGAAAAAAACTAATAGAACCTGGGACAAATTTAAAATAACAGAACCGGGGAAAGAAAAACCTAACAAAATTTTGGGCACGAAAAAACAAAACAAAAACCGGGGTTTAAAAAACCCCCTGAAAAACCGTGGTGACTGTTTTTCCCTCACCCGGTGTTTTGTGCCCCCGGGCGGGCCTTGAGTAAAAAATGGCTATTTGCCGGTGTAGTGTTTCCCCCAGCTACTTTTGGGCCCCAGCAGCTACACGCACAAATCGCATTTGAAACACTGCTCCCTGGGTGAATAGTTTTTAAACAATATAGTACTGTATACCAATTCTGATTTTGGGGTAAAACTTTAAAACCCTATTGCCCCAAAAAACTATGCACCCGGGGACTTGTTTCAGAAAAAAATGGTAGGGGTACGTATTTTCTGGGAAAGGGCACATTCGCTTGAAATCCCTCTATTTTTTAAACTTTAATTACTACTCTACATTCAATTTTTTCCACCATTTTTAAAACCCAGGACCAAAATTTGGGTTACTTTGTCAAAAAAAATTTTTAACCCGGGAGCAGTGTTTCAGTGGTATTTGTAAGGTGTAGCCTACTCGGGAAAAGGGGTAGCTGGTGAATCGCAAACCCCGGGGAAAAGAAGAGCCCCAAAAGGAAGGGAGATCCCGGGAGATAAAAGAACCCAAAAACCGGGCAAAGTACCAGAGAAGAAATTTTTTATGGAAAGGTAGTGTTTTTGTGTGTTTTGGTGTGTGTTTTGTGTGTGTGGTGTGTGTTTGTGCCCCCCTGGGTAAACGTGAGGGGGGTTTTAACAGGACCCCTTATTATTGGGGTTTTGAGTACTTTTGACCAATTTTTCGGCTCGTAGGTCTAAAGGGGATTTGGTATTACCCCAGGGTTTTTCTTATTGATGTATATGTTCAATGTATGTATAAGTTTTAAATGGGGGGAAAACGAAAAAAATATTCCCTACCGTAGATAACACTATAGTCCCAGTCACTCGCCACTGCCAAATGTCCCGGGGACAATATATTACAAATTTTTAGCTTAAAAATCCCCAGACTTGTTTTCGCCCACTGAAGACTGTAGTTTGATGTACATAATAAAAACTACGGGCCCATTTGCCCTTCAGGGCACATGTCTGAGTGTTTCCTAAAATGGGAAAATTATTTTTACCTGGGACATTAGTGAAAGTGGCGATAAACTGGTGACTATAGTTTTTATCTACGGTAGCCTAATAAAAAGGATGTTTCAATTTTTAAACCCCTTTAGCCGCTTTTTGGTATCTTGTTTGGGAACGTTCTAGATGATTTAATGACGGCTCTTTTAGACATGGGAAACTGACCGTGTAATCGGGCCCTTCGGGGTCACCTGGACTCTCTCTCTTTTCACCCCGGGGACGCCCCATCAACCCTGCATCAGCTTCTATCAAAAGGGCCCAGATAACGGAAAAATTTCTTGTCTTTGTTTTTCAAATTTTTTTTTTCCTAGATGGGAAATTAAAAGTACCCTTATCTTATGGGTAAATTTCTAGCTTTTTGCCCATATTTTTCCCCCTTTCCCCCCAACAAGCGGGGGACCTGTGGAAATGCGGGAGGGGGGGTGGTCTCTCTCTCTCCCCTCCCCTCTCTCTCCCCCTCTTCTTTTTCTCTCCCCTCTCTCTCTCTCTCTCCCCTCTTTTCCTCTCCCCTCTCTCTTTTCTCTCTCTCTCCTTCCTCAGTGTTCATTTTTTACATGAAAAAAGTCACCCATTTAAACATGTCTTTCCATGTATGCCGCCCCCCCATTCCTTTTTTGGGGGTTCCCCGGGCCCAAACAGTTCTAAAACATTTTTATAGAGTTATGGATATTTAAGTAGACAGTGTTAGAGTTATATACAGTGTTAGAGTTATATACAGTGTTAGAGTTTATACATTTTAGGGGGTTATATACAGACTAGATTTTATATCCCAGTTTTTAAGGGGATATACAGTATAGATTTATATAAGGGGTTAGATTTAAATACAGTACTAGAGTTAAAAACTTTTTGGGAGTTATATACATTTTAAAGAGTTATATACAGTACTAGGTTTTTAAAACAGTGTTAGATTTTAGTACGTACAAAGATTTATAACAGTTTTGAGTTATATAAAAGTACTAAGTTATATACAGGGGGTTTTTAGAGTTATATACAGTACTAGATTATGGGATATTTAGTAGACAGTATTAGAGTTATATACAGTACTAGAGTTATATACAGTTTTTAGAATTATATACAGTGTTAGATTTTATATACAGTATTTAGGGTTATGGATAGTAGAAAAGACAGGGGTTTGATTTAAATATACAGTACTAAAAGGTTATGGTTTAGTAGTAGACAGTGTTAGAGTTATAAAACATAAAAAGATTTTATATACAGGGGTTAGAGTTTTTATACAGTACAAAGAGTTATGGATAGTAGTAGACAGTGTTGAGTTATATCCCGTACTAGATTTATATACAGGGGTTAGTTATATACAGTCTAGAGTTAAAATACATGTTAATTTATATACAGTACTAGAGTTATATAAGTGTTAGATTTATTACAGAAATTTAGAGTTATATCCCGTTTTAAAGGGGTTATATACATACTGGGTTTAAATTTTAC
Organism: Chionoecetes opilio; assembly: GCA_016584305.1. Taxonomy (NCBI): domain Eukaryota; kingdom Metazoa; phylum Arthropoda; class Malacostraca; order Decapoda; family Majidae; genus Chionoecetes; species Chionoecetes opilio. Next base: position 57,867 of record JACEEZ010019702.1, read on the forward strand.
GGGGTTTTGGATTTTAATACAGTACTAGAGTTTTATAAGTGTTAGGGGTTTATATCCCGACTAGAGTTATATACAGTGTTAGATTTTATATACAGTACTAGAGTTTTTTTCAGTGTTAGATTTATTACAGTACTAGAGTTATATACAGGTTAGAGTTTATACATCCCTATTTTTTGGGGGAATAGTAGTAGACAGTGTTAGAGTTATTAACAGTACTAAGTTATAAAGTTATGGGACAGTTATAAACCATGGATGCCTTCATATAACAAAAGGGGGGGTTGAGGGGTTTTTTTGGTAACAAAAATATAGCCATTGGTTTCCCACACTTTTTACCCGCCAAATTTTGACAAAAGGCGCTTAAACATTTGGCCAAATTTAGTTTCACATTTTTCCCCCGGGGAAACCTGCCCATTTTTCCCCCGGTATTTGGCCAGTGTAAAACCACCCTTTAAATTCCCACTTTCAAACTACAAATTACCCAAAAATATTATCACAAAATTTTACAAAAGGGGAATTTGCTTCACTTACAACTTCACCCCGGATTGCCGGACAGAAATCAGTTTCAAAAACCCTTTCACCCCCAGATTTTTCCCGGGGCTATAAAAAAATTTTGTGTTAGCCAAAAAATTTTACTTTTAGAAATTTAAATATACCAAATTAGTTAAGCCCCGGGCCACCAAACGGGCAATGCCCCCGGGCCCCAAGCGAAACCCGTCTGCCTGTGGACGGGCCCCCCCAAACCCCTTGTGCCCCGGGGAAATGAGTAAAATGCCTGTGAATTTGGGAGGTGAGCGATTTTACCAAGGGCCCGCCCGGCAGTGCGTCCCCCGCCAACATACGAGGTTTCATGCAGATCTTTGGGGGCCATGATTGTCCCCGTTTGTCAGGAATTTTACATACGCCTTTCTCAGAACATCATGTCTACCCCCCCGCCCCGCATGAAACAGTGGTCAAATTTTCGATCCTTCACCTAAATTGGGAAATTTTTTCGGGAAAACCCCTGCCTATGGAAAATGAAAAGGACAATACAGCGACAGAGACAAAAAAATGCTGGGTTTCCAGGGGTAAACGCAAAGGGAAAGCAAGATGTAGGTGTGGGCCGTGACAGTGGGTGAAAGAAAGAAAAAATAGACACACTCCGCAACCCAAAACAGACGGGAACTCCCCAACCAACACAGACGGGGAAATCCGGGAAAACCAAAACAGACGGGAACTCCGCAACCATAAAAGACGGGAAAATCCCAACCATCACAGAGGGAACTCCCCCCAACCCAACACAGACGGAACTCCCAACCATCACAGACGGGAAAATCCACAACCAACACAGACGGGAACTCCACAACCATCACAGACGGGAATCCACAACCAAAAACAGACGGGAACTCCACAAAACCCCCCCCAGACGGGGCTCCCCAACCAAAACAGACGGGAACTCCACAACCAAAAACAACGGGGAATTTCCCCAAAAAACCCCAGGGCGGGAACTCCCCAACCAACACAGACGGGAACTCCACAAAACCAAAAAAACAAAGGGAAAAATTTCCCCAAAAAAACACAGACGGGAAATCCCCCCCCCCCCAAAACCCTCACAGCGGGAACTCCCCAACCAAAACAGGCGGGGGTTTCCCAACCAAAACAGACGGGGAAATCCACAACTAACCCCAGACGGGAAAATCCACAACCAACACAGAAAAAAAAAAAAAAAGGGAACTTTCCCCCACCATCACCCGACGGGAAATCCACAACCAACAAAAGACGGAAAAATCCACAACCCCTCACAGAAAGGGGGAAAAACCCCCCCCACGACGGGAACTCCCCAAAACCCTCACAGAAGGGAAATCCCCAACCTACAGACGGGGAACCCCCAAAACCTCCCAGCGGAACTCCCCAACCATCACAACGGGAACTCCAAACCATCACAAAACCCGGGGGCTCCACAACCATCACAACGGGAACTCCACAACCACAAAAGAAGGGGCTCCCCCAACCATCACAGACGGGAAAATCCAAAAACCCCCCCCCAGCGGGGAAACCCCCAACCCTCACGGGCGGGGGCCCCCAACCTCACAGACGGGAATCCCCCAACCATCCAGACGGAATCCCCAACCATCCAGGGCGGGAAATCCACAACCAACACAGACGGGAAAATCCCCAACCCAAACAAGACCCGGGAAATCCACAAACCCTCACAGACGGGAACTCCCCAACCATCACAGAGGGAACTCCAAAACCAAAACAGACGGGAAACCCCCAACCCTCACAGACGGGGAAATCCACAAAACCCTCACAGACGGGAACTCCACAACCATCACAACGGGAACTCCACAAACCCAAAACAGACGGGAACTCCACAACCAAACCAACGGGGAATCCCAACCAAAAAAAGACGGGAAAATCCACCCATCACAGACGGGAACTCCACCCCCATCACGACGGGAACTCCACAAACCCTCACAGACGGGGAAATCCACAACCCTCACAGAAAAGGGAAATCCCAACCCCTCACAGGGCGGGGAAATCCCCAACCAACCCCCGACGGGAAATCCCCAACCATCCCCAGACGGGGAACTGAGAAAAAAAAAGAATCAGAAAGGTTTTGCTGTCCCTCATTCTGGTATCCTGCTTTTCTATAATGGTTTTACTTTTGCAAGGGTTTATAGAATGTACTTGGGTCCTTTTCCCCATAGGTTTTTTGAAGCCACGCCCTATTTTCATCTTGCAAATTTTCGAAAATCGAAAAATTCTTTTCCCCAAGTTTTCTTTTTCTTAGCCGGGCTTTGGACCCCTTTTTTTTCTCCCTTTGGGCCTTTTTTTTTTTTCAGGCACATAGAAAGATTTGGGGGCAGTTTTAGCTTCTACGGTCATTCCCTTCTTTGCATTGTTTTTCGTCCGCAAAGTCCCTTTCCCGGGGGGAACCCGGGTACGCTGCCTGGTGTCCAAACTTTCTCGCCTCTGACTGGGCCAGGCAGGCTCTGCTTGTAGACAAAATCTGGGTGCCCCGGGCTTTTTCCGGTGAAACCCTTAGTGGTACGGAGCTTTAGTCCAAAGGATACTAAACAAATTTATATCTATCAAATTTTTTCTTATATTTTACGAAAAAATTTTGTGGGATCCAAATTTCAATGGAAAAATTTTGTTCTGGGTTTTCAAAAGGGTTTTTAAAATGAAATATGAAACAACAGGGTGATGGGATGACTCCCCAAAAGATACTTTTGAAGTTTTAAATGGTTTAAAATTTAGAGTACCGCCCCCAACCCTCACAGCGTGAAGAAATTATTGATTTTAATGTCTTATGGTAAATTTTAAATACCTTAAAAGATAAGTACTGAGGTTACTGAAAATGAAAGGCCAGTTTAATACTTTCCCCAACACCCTCCTACAACATTTGTCCTTTTGGGAAAACACAAGAGTGGTTTTTTTAGGGGATTTTTTTGGGAAAAAAAATGCATTTTAAACCCTTTAAAAAACGGGAATTCCCCGTTTCCCTAAAATCATGTGTTTTTAAAATTTTGGGGGTAAGTAGTGTGGATAAGTTGGCCTTTTTAGAGTTTGGGACAATTTCCCATGCTCCTTGTTTTTTACCTTGCTCATGTCTATTTATGTTTATTTGGGCCTTTCCTGTATTTTTCATCATTTCTTTTTTTTTTAAACAATTTTTCACAAAAACCCGGGTGACAACTTTTAAAATTTTAAAAAGGGTTTAATAAATATTTCTATCCCCCCATTTCGCCCCCTGTATAAATTTTATCTCATAAAGAAGAATGAAAAATCTAAACCCCTTTACAGCACTGCCCCCCCAAACCAGTGCTGGGGCATTACCAGGCCAGGGAGGGGGGGCAGGAGGCAACCTGTCCACCACCCCTCACTCCCCCCAAAAGGGCAAGCCCACCACCCAAAAATGCCTCGGCACACACGGCCCCCACTTGTCCACACCACATCACACCACCCCCAAAAGTTTGGGTCTGAAATGTGCCGAGAAAAATCAAACCCTTTGTCTTGAAATGTTCCCACAGCCAAACACATTTTAATTTCCCCAGGGCCAAAAAGTTTTTTTTGAAAAAAAAAATAATTTCGATTGAGTTCACTATTTAACATAATTTTTTCCCACACCCCTTTACATTCATAAATTTCCTTTTACCGGGGTGTTCAGGGTGTGTCTTGGGGAGGGTAACTTTTCAGTGAATCTTTTTTCCCCCACTCTTTACATTTATAATTCCTTTCACCAGGTGTTTTAGGGGGTTTTCCCGGTGGGGTAGACTTTGAGTTAATTTTTTTCCCCCCACTCTTCCATTCATTTCCTTTTTTACCAGTGGTGTCAGGGGGTGTTGGGGAGGGTAGACTTTGTCAGTGAATCTTTTTTCCCCCACTCTTCACATTCGTAATTCCTTAAACACCGTGGGGTGTCAGGGTGTTTTCTGGTGAGTTTAGACTTTTTTAGTGAATTTTTTCCCCAACTCTTTGGCATTCATGGGGCCCCTTTTCACCAGTTGTGTTTAGGGTGTGGGGCCCGGGGAGGGTAGACATATGATGAATCTTTTCCCCCACTCTTTACATTTATTAATTCCCCTTTTACCGTGTGTTTTCAGGGGGTGTTTGGGGAGTTGAGACTTTTGAGGGAAACTTTTTTTCCCCCA
>JACEEZ010019702.1:67500-87234 GCA_016584305.1 Chionoecetes opilio
GCCCCAATAGTTGTCATTACAAATACCCGCAAGCACTCCCTATAGCTAGTGACTAGGCGCACTCCTAATAGCTAGTGACTAGGCAGCACTCCTTAGCTAGTGACTAGGCAGGCGCACTCCTAATAGCCTAGTGACTAGGCACACTCCTAATAGCTTAAGTGACTAGGCAGTCACTCCTAATAGCTATTGACTAGGCGAAGCACTCCTAATAAGCTAGTGACTAGCAAACTCCGGAAATAGCTATTGACTAGGTCAGCCTCATATAGCTAGTGACTAGCAGCACTCCTAATAGCTAGTGACTATGGCAGCTCCTAGTAATAGCTAGTGACTAGGCCCTCTAATACTAGTGACTAGGCCGAACTCTAATAGCTATTGACTAGCCAGAACTCCTAATAGCTGTGACTAGGCATAACTCCAAATAGCTGTGACTGGCAGAACTCCTAATAGCTAGTGACTATGCAGAACTCCTAATAGCTAGTGACTAGGCAGAACTCCTAATCGCTAGTGACTATGCAGCACTCCTAATAGCTATGACTAGGTAGAACTTCCTAATAGCTAGTGACTAAGGCAGAACTCCTAATAGCTAGTGACTAGCAAACTCCTAATAGCTAGTGTCCTAGGCAGAACGCCTAATTGCTTAGTGACCTAGGCAGAACTCCTATAGCTATGACTAGAGGCAGAACTCCTAATAGCTAGTGACTAGGCAGACTCCTAATAGCTAGTGACTAGCAGAACTCTTAATAGCTAGTGAACTAGGCAGAACTCCTATAGCTATTGCTAGGAGAACTCCTAATAGCTGTGACTAGGCAGAACTCCTACATACTAGTGACTAGGCACAACTCCTAATAGCTAGTGACTAGGCAGACTCCTAATAGCTTAGTGACTAGGCACAACTCCTAATAGCTAGTGACTAGGCACAACTCCTAATAGCCTAGTGACTAGGCAGAAACTCTACATAGCTAGTTACTAGGGCAGAACTCCTAATAGCTAGTGACTAGGCAGAACTCCTAATAGCTAGTGACTAGTAGCGGACATGAATACTTGACTTCAATCACGGGACAATTCAACTGAATTATTTTTATTGATGCATTTATTGATATAATTGTCATGAACTGTATCTGTATAATTACAATATGTGCACAACTTTCAGTCAATAAATTAGCAATCCTGGATCAATTAGGGGAAAAAGTTATGGTACGGCAGTGACGTCCTTGCCCGGGGACTGCGGGAGCAAAGATTTATCTAGTGCCCGGCCAGTGCGGGGTGTGAAGTGAAACACTGACCATTTTACACATTGGATGAAAATCACATCAACGTCAGGTAGTTAAAAATCCACATTAAAGGCAATATATCTGTTTTTAACCCAAACGTATGGGGTTGTGGTGTGGTTGTGGTCGGGAGTTGAAATATCTGGCACGAATGTCACAAACCGACTGGCGAGAGCCTGCCGATGTTGGGGTGCGAGGGTGCCACTCCTGGGATTTTTGCCAAGATTTTTGAGGGCATTATTTCAGTATTTCTCCAGTAGTTTATCTCAAGTAGTAAGCACAGGTACCGTTGTACTGTACCTTGAGATAAAACTACTGAGAAATACTTGAATTAATCCCTCCAAAAGATCCATACAAAAATATCCAACACCAGGACCTAATCCCAAGATTTGGGAAAAACCCAAGGAGTGGGTATCCCAGCGTAGAGCGTAGGTTAGGCAGATGGTGTGGTGTGGTGTCGAGGCTGACATCAGGCGTTTATTGTGACACAGTGTGGTAGACTTCTACAAATGTTGGCGCGTTTTTTTGTATGCTATTTAGAATTGCACTTCCAGAAAGGCATGTCACAGTCGCTCTCAGAGCCATTCGGAAGGCATGTCCCAGTCGCTCAGCAGAGCCTTCCGGAAGGCATGTCACAGTCGCTCATCAGAGCCTTCCGGAAGGCATGTCACAGTCGCTCAGCAGAGCCTTCCGGAAGGCATGTCACAGTCGCTCAGCAGAGCCTTCCGGAAGGCATGTCCCAGTCGCTCAGCAGAGCCTTCCGGAAGGCATGTCACAGTCGCTCAGCAGAGCCTTCCGGAAGGCATGTCCCAGTCGCTCAGCAGAGCCTTCCGGAAGGCATGTCACAGTCGCTCAGCAGAGCCTTCCGGAAGGCATGTGACAGTCGCTCAGCAGAGCCTTCCGGAAGGCATGTCCCAGTCGCTCAGCAGAGCCTTCCGGAAGGCATGTCACAGTCGCTCAGCAGAGCCTTCCGGAAGGCAGGTCACAGTCGCTCAGCAGAGCCTTCCGGAAGGCATGTCCCATTCGCTCAGTAGAGCCTTCCGGAAGGCATGTCACAGTCAGTAAAATTTTAGGTATTATTCTAGTGTTTGCCCAGACTCCCCCCTCGCCCCAAGACAAGCTAAGAGGCTTGAGGGAATGCGGGATATTTGGCTGGGGTACAAAATATGCGTCGCAACCACAACGTTTTTGAGTTAGGGGTGTTGTAAAAATTCCCTGGATCCAGGGAAAATGGATTGGATTTCTTCTATGTCCAGAGACGCGTGAGTCTGACGATCCTCACAAACAGAATAATGACCGGAGTGTCGAGACCCCCCGCCCCCGCTAAGAGGTTAGGTACAATTTTGATAGGTTACCTATGGAGGAATATCGAGGTCGAGGGGGCGGCGGAACCCCCCACGCAAGGAGGTTAGGTTAGATTGTTGAGGACGGAGTTTAACGCTAGGTCAGGTTATATTCGGTTAGTTTAGGTTATTACCGGGGGGTCGAGGGGGGCGGAGCCCTCCCCCCCTAGTAGCTTAGGTAAATATCCCTAGATTTAGGGAAATTAATGTAGATCTTGGGAATTTTGACTCCTACATAACTAAAAAAATAAGTGTTTCCGACGTATGATTTGTTCCCCACCCGAAAACCCGCATTCCCACAGGTCTGGAAGCTTGTTTGGGGGAAGGGGGGAGTATGGGCAAACGCTAGAAATTTACCGGGAAAACAGTACTTTTGACCTCGTACTCAATGACTGGTTAAAAGTACCAAAATACCGGAAGTATTACCCATTATTTCCACCTTTTGTCACTGTTTTCGGGGTTCACGCCTCGCTTTTCTCCTTATTGACCCTTCATCAGCCTTCCGTAAGGTCAGTAATCCCGTAATTTTAGGCTGGTAATGAAATAACACTGATTGGTTTACAGTGAGTGTTTCGTACACAAGTGTTTCGGTATATTCTAGTGTTTGCCCATACTCCCCTCATCCCGACAAAACAGCTTGGGGACCGGGGGGGGAGGGCTGGCGGAAAGCGGGTATTTGGCTGGGTACAAAATATGCGTCGCACCACAAAGTTTTTGAGTTAGGGGTGTTGTAAAATTCCTAGATCTAGGGAAATGGATTGGATTTTTCCGAGTCCCCAGAGACGTGTGAACCTGACGTCCTCACAGAATGATGACCGATGTGTCGAGAAAACCCCTCTTACCCACCTATTGTTAGTTGGTTAGGTTAAATTTGGTTAGGTTTAGGGTAGTGTTATATTTGGGTAGGGTAGGTTGGTTTAGGTTAGATAAGTTAAGTTGGTTAGATTTGGTTAGGTAGTGTTAGGTTTATCGGTGGGTCAAGCCCCCCACTAGGGTTGGTTACTTTTGTTAGGCAAATTTCTCTAGATATAACGCAAATTTCCCTAGATCTAGGGAATTTACCCCCCCCCTTACACAACTCTTTAAATTACGTGTTTCCGACGCATTTATTTGCTCCCCACCCGAGAACCCCGCATTCGCCACAGGTCCCCGAAACTTGTTTTGGGGAAGTGGGAGAGTATGGCAAACACTAAAAATTTACCTTGTTTCGTACCCAGGTTTTGTTAGGTCGTTTCGTACACTGATTTTGAGTTTTTCGTAACATCCTGGTGTCGTGTTCGGTAACTCTAGTAGTCATGTTAAAACTCTGAGCTGAGTGTACGAAACGACTATGGTTTACATATGTATAAGACTATCATACGGAACAACTTTTGGTTATTATTTTACTACAGGACCAAACTTCCCTACACATAGGAGCATGGTTTTTTGTTTACCTTATTGTATCTAGAGACATTTTTCTCGTCCGAGTCGTTTGCTCGTGCTAATCAATAGTTTTTGGAGATTAGAACATTTTTAAATGGGAGGAAGAATACATCTCCTTGTATACGGAAATGCCTCCCTCTTCCTCTTCTTGTGACCTGCATCGCTTTTGGTTTAAGTATTTTATACACCTTTTTATTATTGTACCCAGTTAGGATGTTTAAAGGTTTAGGTAAGGAAAGGTTAGGTTTAGGTTAGGTAGGTTAGGTTTAGGTTAGGTTCGGTTTAGGTTCATGTTAGGTTGAAGGTTTAGGTTAAGGTTAGGTTAGAGTTAGGTTAGTAAGGTAAGGGTTAGGTTAGGTTTAGATAAGGTTAGGTTATGTTAGGTTTAGGTTCAGTTAGTTTAGGTTGTTAGGTTCAGGTTAGTACGGTAAGTTAGGTTAGGTAAGGTAAGGTTAAGGTAGGTTAGGTTAGGTTAGGTTAGGTTAGGTTAGGTTAGGTTCAAGGTTAGGTTTGGTAGGTGGTTAGGTTGGTTAGGTAGTAAGGTAAGGTAGCCACGGGTGCGCCTCCTAAACAAAAGCTATGGCAGTGTCACAAGAAGAGGAAGAGGGAGGCATTTTTGTAGACAAGAGACATATTCCTCCCACACCTAAAAGGTTCTATATCTCCGAACTATTTGATCTGCGACAGAAAGCTCATGGTGTAAATGTCTCTTAGAATACAATTAAGGTGAACAAAAACCATGCTCCCAATTGTTGTAGGGAAGTTTGGTTCTATCGTAAAAATTTACCCAACTTTTTGGGGTGTATGAACCTACTAGTGTACGAAACAACTTGTGTACGAACCTGACTGCAGCTCACTGATTAGCGATACAAGACAGCTGCTTCCCTTCCCGGATGTCAGCACTCTGACGTCATAGCCTGACAGCAGCCGCTCCTGCAAGGTTATTGTGTCTGTGGTGGGGTGGTCAGTTCGGTACACAAGTTGTTTCGTACACCAGTAGATTTTCGTATACCAAAAGTTGTTTCGTAGTCTATATGAAACCATAGTCCTTTTCGTACATCTCGGCTCAGAGTTGAACTTGACTATACCCGTAGATAACCTAAAGTCGCCAGGCACAACTTTTTTTTTCTGCTGTGTACAGACTTGTGGTGCGTGTAATAGTTACATTTCTACATCCATGATTTCAGAAGGTTAGAAGGGGCCTATCTGGAGAGTGTGTGTCATTTGTGTCCCTTTCATCTGTGTCATAGTAGGGTTATAATGAACACATGACAAATATTCCCCCGAGTTGCGTCTCTAAATAATCGACCGTCTCATATACTCGCCGCTACAAGGCCATAAGACAACGCTGGAAACAGTATCCTACACCGTCATGAATATAACACTGTGTATCATCTTCAGTGCACAGACACAGCAGTAGTGAGGCTATCATTCGTATATTATGGCGCCTGGCGACATTAGTGCAGCTGGGCGACTTATAGTTATGTTATCTAGGGTAATAAAGACGCGTATAATGTCATCTTACCCAATTAAGCATGTTCAGGCCTGACGCGCTCGTGTCTCCTGAACTTGCTCTCTTCTTCTTCTTCTCCCTCTTCTTGAGAACTTGAGCGTGAGTTGGTAGTACGTGGCACATACCAGTCTTTAGTGGTTGCTAATATACGCCTGGAGACGTTAGTGCAGTGGCGACTATAGTATTAATTGACGGTATTAACGTACATGAAAACGGGTCAGTAACCCTTCGTATTTAACCCCTTGACGCCATGGGGGGCATTTTTGGAACCTACAGACCATCTAGGGGACTAGACCATCTTACGCTAGTTGGACCTTTTCGGAAGCAATTTCGCTCCCGCCTAGCCGCGCAGCGCGTGTAGGCTAATATGTGGTATGCCATGTATTCCCGTAGGATTTTTGTGCTAAAATTGATTTTTTTGCAGTTCTGCTTCCTTTAAGGTATCAGATTAATAGCAAAAAGATGGGGTTCCCAATTTCAGACCCTCACCCCCTTTCTGGGGGGTCATTCCTCTTTTGGCACCCCCAGGATTGATCTCTGGTAACACTAAGCAACAAATTTCAACATTTTCTTTGTTAGCAGACACTTGACCTACTGATTCCGTAATAAATTGTCTGATGCTGATGTTAGGTCTGATATCCTAAATTTCTCTATTACGTCCAGATTTAGTAATAAACCAACCTCCTATTTTCGGTTGGTTTTCCTCACCCGATTCTATTACGAAGCCGTCTAAGCTACTTTTCCATGCCACGTTTCTCCAACAACATTGTCATTATTACGGGCCGGCATTCAATCAGTGTCGGTAAATCACAAACGACATATTGGCAGTGAGTCGGCAAACCTTCAATGAAGTATCGGCCTGGCGCGGACCTGACAACTTTGTTCGTTCATGTTTGCACCCCCGGCCTGTGTCGGTTACGTTACTTTTCTGTGTCAGATCTGTGTCGGCAATCCGTAACCAAAATATTGCCACTACGGAGCACAAACGGGCCGACATAGCAATCTAAATCGTCCATAAAGCGGGCCAACACAGCAACTGTATCGTGGCACAAGCATGCGATTTAGCTCCAATAGTGCCATAGAGAGCCTACACAGCACTGAATCGTTCCCAAGCAGCCGATTTAGCACCAAATGGTGCCATAAGAGGCCTATCGCAAAATGAAATCGTACCACAAGCAGGCCCGATTAGCATCCAAATAGTGCCCTCAAGCAGGCCGGACTTAGCATTTGAATACTGCCACAAGCTTGCCGACTTAGCATTTGAATTAGTGCCACGAAGTGGGCCAATATAGCAGATTGAATAGTGCCACAAGCAGGCCGACAAAGCAGTTGATCGTTTTACCGCCTTCCTAATGCCGGGTGTACACGCCGATTAGCTACCCCGCCCGGATAGCTACCCTGCCACGACTACGCCACGTACGGCAGAGTTGACGTCACGCAGGCAGAACATTGGCTACGCCTCCTGGACCAGAACATTATCGTCAGATTCGCTATTAACCTAAATATATTGTCTACAAAACTTAACATCCAAACCTATCAAAAATTTTAACCAACCTAAATCAACCTAAACCAAACCTTAACTTAACCAAATTTAAACATTTATTTTTATATGATAATATAAAGGTATATTAGTTACTTAAGTTGAATTTAGGTTTAAGTTAAGGCTGGTTTATATTGCTTTAGGTTTGGGTTAAGTTATTGTAGACTTATTAGGTTTTAAATAAGCGAATCTGATGATAATGTTTCTGGTCCTGGAGGCGTGGCCAATTTTTCCTGTGTGACGTCCATCTGCAGCGTGTGCGTATCGTGCAGGGAGCTTATCCGGGCAGGCATGCTAGTCCGTGAGGCGCTCTACACCGCCCGCACTTTTAAATGAACACAGATTTGTGAATGGAATACCTTTTGCCAGGATTGATGGTTCTCAACTCTTCAGTATGAGCTAAGGACCATATAGTGAAACAAAGAATAAAAATTACACTAATTACTTCAAATCAAGCCATAAAAATCATCGAGTCCGCGGCCTGCATATATCAGTTCTTGCCCCTGGGTTGAGCCAGTCTGGAGGGCAGTCCAGCAATTCACATTCTACAATTTGTGTTGCCCTATACACCATCAGCTGCTACAGAATAAATACTTAAAAATGAAACAACAATATTGTGTATATAAATATAATTTTCATAAGAATTAATCATTATTGGTTTACAAAAGTGAAAAAAAGTCCAGAACAAATGTGGGAAAATTTCTATTAATGAACAGACAAATACGAAATAATAAACGAAATATATGAATGAATAATAAATAATTAAATAGTAAAATAAATTAATTATATATATATATATAATATATATATCATATATATATATATAATATATAATATATATATATATCTATATATATATATATAATTATAATATATATATATATATATATTATTTATATAGATTTTTTATTTTAAATATATATCTAATAATATATATATATGTCTAGGTGGTATTGTGTTTATATATATATATATTATGGGAGGTAGGGTAGCGGAGTGGTTAGTCGTCTCGACTTGGCGTTTTCCAGGTGACCCAAGTTTCGATCCCCGAAGAAAACCCAACCTTTCTGCACGTCGAGTGGCCTAAGACACCCACATGCGCCCATCAACTCTAGCCTTCCGACTGCGAGTGCATCGGAGGACCACCAGGGGGCGGCATGAGCCTCTACTCACAGGCGTACACTATAAGAATTCTGCTTGCGCCACCCACGGCGAGGACGCACCATCGAGAGCCCTCAAGTGAACCTCCAGAGCCTCCATCCGAGCCTGGTCCACCACTGCCTACAGGCGCTATAGGCCAGATTGTAAAATATATTTATATATATATATATTATATATATAATATATAATAGTATATATATATATAGATATATATATATATAATATATATATATTATATAGTATGGTCATTTTACCCTAACGTATAGTTTATAACAGGGAAGGACTCTTATGCTCTTATGGGAGCTGTCATCCGCTCACGCACTATTCATGTACTATGTACTATATGTGGACAATTCATGAATATTTTAGATGCTGCAAATCCTAAATTATGAAAAACGCCGGGGGAGAATAAATTGGATACGTTATCACGATCGTCTAACCTCATAAGACATTATGGGAAAATCTGACGTTTTAAACAGGAGGAAGAAGAAAATGTAGCCTGAAAGTCTATCAATCTCTGTAAATTAGGTTAGGTTAGCTTAGGAAAAGATAACGAAATGTATCAGAATTTATCAGGTTTACTAAACCACTGAGAACTTATACAACCAGAGGTGTTAAGTCTCACCCATAGCAAAATCGGATAATAAATATAATTCCCACCAGCTGTCAGATGTGGGCAGGGCCAGTACTGGTGTCAGGTCCTGTACAGCAGGCCGACTTGGTGTCCTCTTCTGTTTCAATTAAAGATGACATCTTGGGATAAAGACCATATTGTGCCATGCTCCCCTGTTGGTGCCTTCTCACCGACCAAAAGGCTTTTGATGATCACAAGTTGCTCTGAAAAAAGAAACTAAGATTAGATTTTCATGATCCCTGCACTGGCATAAGTTTACATAACTCTTTGCAGATATCTTATTTGTTCTAATCCGGCCAATAATCTGTCACAAAGAGATTTTCAACCTGCAATCACCTATCAATTACACCTTACAATACAATATAGACCCAATCATTGGCGTACCGAGGGGGGAGGCCATGCGGCCATGGCCCCCCTCCCTGTTACAAAGAAAAAAATTATAACAATACTATATAGATAGCACAATATATATATATATAAATATATGTATAATATTATATATATATATATATATACTATATATATATATATTATAAATATATATATAATAGCAATATATATATAGTATATATATTATATATATTATATATATATATATGAGCAATTATATATATATATATATACATATATATTATATATAATATATATATATGAGCAATATTAGATATATCTATATTATATAATTATATATATAGGATCTAGATATATAATTATATATATATATAAATATATAGATATTATATAAAGATATAGATTTATAAATATATATATATATATAGTATTATATTATATATAGAATATATACTATATATATATAGATATATATATATATATATATATATATATATATATATATATATATTATATATATGATATATATATTATATATATATATTATATTATATATAATATAGATAATATATATATAAATATATATATATATAAATGTATAATGTTATATATAGATATATATATATATATAATATATATATATATATATATATATATATATATATATATATATATATATATATATATAGATATATTATATATAATAGATAGTATATATATATATATATAATTTTTTTTAAATTATTTATATATTTGAGATTTGTTGATTTTTATTTATTTTTTATAGATTTATTTTTTATTTTCTATACATATATATATATAATTTTTTAAATTTATTTATATATTTGAGATTTGTTGAATTTTATCTTATTTTTTATGAGATTTAATTTTTCTTTTATATACATATATATCTATATTTTTTTTTCTTTCATATTTTTATATATTTTTTTTATTTTAAGATTTTTTATAATTTTTTATTTATATATATATTATATATATATTATTATATATATATATAGATTATATATATATATATATATATATATATAATATATATATATATATATATTCTATATTGCCCCCCCCCCACTGTTCAATTTTCTGGGTCCGCCCCCACTGACCACAATACAAGACCATATATACGATAGATTGCCAAAATACATCATACTACATACATACAACAATGTTGTGCAAATCATAATGGATGAAAAGCTTTCTAAACATTTAATGATAGTTTTTTGGGGGGGGGGGGTCTTTAAACTAGTTTGCATTGTAAACAAATCCTGTGAAATTGCGGAGAAATGTTATTTAGTAATCCTTATAGTATCCTAAACTTTGGTCATTTTACGAACATTTATCATTTTTTTCCTACAACTCTTTTCTGCACTTCGGGGTGTCGCAATAAACTAAAAATTTACACTCTACCAAATCCATACGCAATGCATCTTTACCTAGAATGGACCCGTTTACTCACACCTAAAATACGGAGTATTATAAAGCTTTGGGTGCAATATAGGCTACATATCACTGTACTCATATTCTTTTTGCTGAGAAATGCACCATAAATGAAATATATGGCCTTTTTGGGGCCAAAATATCACAACACGGCGGAACGCGCTGTGATTGGTTGTGACGTAGTAACTGCAGACTCAGATCTCGCCTGATCAGCTGATCGGCTTGTTTTGGCTCAGCAAACCGCAAATTATAGTTTTATTTTACTAACCTAACTAACTTGCATTACCCCTACTACCGCAAGATGACCAGTAATCCTCCTTCAAGTGATGTAGTAGGTATTCACTGTGTTTGTGAATATGTAAGTTGTAGTTTATAAGGAAAAAAGTGGATAGACAGAGCAAAGTGGCCCGTGACACCAGACAAGTGATGACTTCTGGATCGGCATTCCTTATAGGGAGCTTAAATGAACCTGCAATGACATGTACAGCTAGACAGATAGACGAACTCATAGAGGAACAGGTAGAAATGTATGGTTAGTAAAGGTTGTAGTGGTGAGTAGAGTGACGAAGGGTGTATGTTTTACTTATGTGGGGAAAGAAAGCCATACATTTCTACCTGTTCCTCTATGAGTTCGTCTATCTGTCTAGCTTTACATGTCATTGCAGGTTCATTTAAGCTCCCTATAAGGAATGCCGATCCCAGAAGTCGTCACTTGTCAGGTGTCACGGGCCACTTATCTCTGTCTATCCACTTTTTCCTTATAAACTACAACTTACATATTCACAAACACAGTGAATACCTACTACATCACTTGAAGGAGGATTACTGGTCATCTTGCGGTAGTAGGGGTAATGCAAGTTGGTGTATTAGTAGGTAGTACATAATAGTAGCGGCCGCTTTACAGCTGTTTTGCTCTGTTGTCTAAGCTAGTGACGTCACAACATGGCGCCAGTCGTTTTAGAGCGTATACATTTTCCTGTACTTAAATTGGCTGTATCATCAAAAATACTGTTCACATAGAAAAATCAACATAACTGCCCAACTATATGAGGCTTGAAGATGTCAAATCAATCCTTACCTCAAGTAGAGTAAATGGGTCCATTGAGATCAGGCACAGAGTGTGTAAAATAATACCCACTAATCTAACCAGGACATTGTTTGCGTAGCCTAACCTGAAGCAAGAGTAATGGGGAGATAACTGGAAAATGAGGCATTTCCGATTTTTTTTTTAAAAAGACCATCATTCTTAACACACCAGAATACATAGGAATAGAAATTTTTTAACCACATACTCAATTAATGGTTGAAAGTACCAAAATATCTTAAGAAATACTGCTAATGGTCAGATTTACAAGTTGAAGGCAGTTATAACTACGTGCCTTGTAATGTTCAACCTGCAGTAGAACCGAGGCAGGTGTTGCTTCTTTAAATGAAGATGACAGTTAAAAGTAGTGACAGCATTTCTAAAAAATTCACTTTTTAGACGTTTTGACGGAAAAAAACACTCTCCATTTGTAAAAGTATCAAATAATAACCTAATGAAACTATTAAACTAACTTAATCTGACCCTCAAACTAACCTAACTTAGCCTTGCCCTTAAACTAACTGTGTGGGTTGTCACTAGAAGGTTCCCGTGGTGTAACGGGAAGCACAGCCGCCCGGCATGCGGAAGGTCCCGGGTTCGAATCCCGAGCGGTGCAACCTTTATTGGTGAGATCCCCTACTCTAACATGGCGCAGTGAGTAGGATCGTGGATGCACATTCCCCGGTCAGGCCTGCGGGAGGCAGCCTTAGGGGGGAGATGTGTGGGTTGTCATTAGAAGGTTCCGTGGTGTAACGGGAAGCACAGCCGCCCGGCATGCGGAAGGTCCCGGGTTCGAATCCCGAGCGGTGCAACCTTTATTGGTGAGATCCCCTACTCTAACACTAACCTAACTTAGCCTTGCTCTTAAACTAACCTAACTTAGCCTTGCCCTTAAACTAACCTAGCCTTTTATGTTTTAATTTAAAACATTTTATGTTTGCACAACATTTAATTGCTACTTTCACACTCGTTCTCATCACTTTAACACTTTAACACTTTATTATGTTTGCCATTTTACAATATTTTATGATGATTATAACAGGATATGGGGTTGCAAACAGCCCTTTACAAGCAAACGCTTTTTGGGCAAAGGTGTGGAGAGAGAGGGAAAACACACATCTATAGAAACAGTAGAAAGGTGAAAAAGACTTGAATCCAGACACAGTCATGTTCTAAATATTAGCCCAGTAGGGTCAGTACTGCTGTACCAAAGGCTACATCAGACACCCATTCATCACAATCACCAGTAAAACTGCAGTTTAGTACAATATCCTCTACTGACCAAAATTCTCCTAACATAACTGGGGGGCTGCGCCCATTCAGACCCCCCCCCGCTAGTTAACTAACCTAGCCTGGGCACTGATTACTTATCCTATTATAACCTCGCTGGGAGGAGGGGGGGATTTCGCCCCTCCAGACCCCCCATGTGTTATATCTCATTTCCGTCGTGTTATAGGGATTAGAAATGCTGCAAATTGTCAGTTCTATAACTTGAGGACGGTTATAACTCGTGCCTTGTAATGCTTTAAACTGCATTAGGGTGGTGTGGGGGGACACCGTACTATTAGTGGAAAAATATTCATAAAAAATCCATTTTTTACCTGAGAGAGTGCACACTGTGCCCAAAACAAACTTCACAATATGGCCCACCTATGGTACCCTCATGAATACTTAACTCAGATAAAAGGGTCATTTAAGGTTTTTTTTAAATTTTGGCACCTGTCGGTGTCCCCCCTCGTGGGGGGGGACACCGGATCAGGTATGGGGGGGCACCGTATGATATTTTAAAACTCATATTACATCAAACAATTATTGTTGTTCTTTTGCATGAAATCAAAATAATGCTAGCCTAGGACACCACCATTATTATTAGGTGGAGAAAGAAAGATAAGCTCATATAAAAAATTAGATTATAAAAGATAGGTCTTAGGTATTTTTATGCTCACTATTCCACGAAGTGCATCATTGAAGGCTGCAGCGGGAAACACCTTCACCGATCAGCATGGCCTCTGGATGATGCCCTTGGAGTCACCAGGGACAACCCTTGCCACTGTCTGGATTCAACAGAAGCTTCATCTAGGATGGTAGGGAAGGTGAACGTGGTCTCGGGTGTTAGCGGATCATCCGAAGGAAAGAAAGGTTTAATTTCCATCCTCCCATGATGGCCAACAACCTGAGGACAACATAGCCACATAATGTGCCCACACCCCTCCCTCCTCCAGCTCAGTCTGAACAGAACAAAGTCCCCCACCTGTGAGTTTCGCAGCAAAAGGGTATGATGCTGCAGTCCAGGTGCCACTCTCGTCAACTCATCCGAGTACTCGGAGAGTCGTCCAGCTGAAGTCGGACAATCCATCAACTCCTCCTGTCAGTGTGTCTTCCTCCGGGACAGGCACAGACTTCTTCCGCTTGATGGACCCTTCTTCCTTTCCCAATGTTTTTCTTTTTAGCCGCTGCCTTCTTTTTGTTCTTCCAGCTTCTGCCTTTCTCTGCCTTCAACATCAGGTCAATGTATTGCCTCCTCATTCTCCGGTTAAAAATGCAGGCCCGCACCCTCTTCAGTCCCTTTCCATAAGAGACGAGGATTAGCCTATAGGGAACGGCCTGACACACTGGGTTAAGTCTGTCTGTTGAGAAGCGGTGTCCTGGCGGTGGCAAGGGTGGCGTCGTGCTCGGGCCGGGGTGGCAGGGGCGCAATCGTTGCTGGGGCCGGGGTGGCAGGCTCTGTCGTGCTGGGGCTCGGGGTGGCAGGGCTTTGTCGTGCTGGGCCCGGGGTGGAAGGGGGGTCGTGCTGGGCCGGGGGTGGCAGGCTTCTGTCGTGATGGGGCCGGGGTGCAGGCTCTGTCGTGCTGGTGCTCGGGGGGCCGCTCTGTTTCGTGCTGGGGCCCGGGGTGGCAGCAAATCATCTAGCCGGGAGACAAAGCGGGAAGGGTATAGCTTCTGGGGTATGGCCTTCAGCCCGTCCCGCTTCCCTCTCCATCTGAATTCTCCATCAGAAAGAAGTTGGAGTAATCCACTAAACATTCTCGGTGGTGCCGGTCGCTCGGTTACATGCGCTCCTACAAACACCATCATCTGGGAAGATGTTGCGATGGAGTGGCCATATACCCAGTTCGCCCGGAAACCACTGAGAATGTTGGGAGGGGTAGTGGTTTGGTCCATGCCTCAGAAAGCAAAAACTCTGGCAACTTGTTGGACTGTTAGTGCTGTTAGGGTGCATGAGGAGCGGTGGTCGTTTCAGTAGGGCACGCCGCAGGAATGTCTTAAAGGGACCAAAGACACTCAAATCCAATGGCTGGAGGTTTGTATGTTGTATGCGGAGGCAGGTAACAATCCACGATACATGCATTATCGCAAACTCAACCAGGCCTGAATGTTCATGTGCATTCAGAATGCCTGATAGAAGAATATGTTCTCTACAGAAGAACAAGAATTCTCAGGAGATGCTGAAGTGTCGCACGGAAGCATTCACCCATTCATCAGCACTAGGATGCATATCCCTTGGAACCAAAGATCGTTGTTCCTCATGAAAGCCGGGATTCCATCGAAACTGGAAATTATAAACACTGGAGGGAAGGACTGCCCAACAGCATTATTAATGCCACAAACGTATGCTGGCACCGCGTTCACGAGTACCTGCGTGGCTACTGGCTTGCTCTCGCACACACCAACTTGACTGGCTTCATAACAGTCGACAATGAACTCTCATCCAAATGTATATCCGCGTCCGGCGGAATGTGTACTTATCCAAAGCTAAATGTGTAAGCCTTAAAGAAGGTTTCCACATTGACTTTGTTGAAGGACACAATCATGCAATGGACATGTCCTTCCGGAGCCTTCAATACAAAGGTTTTGGATGCGACGGTTCATGAAGGCCTGTACCAGCCCTTGTCGCCATTGCTCTTTCGCCCAGGCAGCAGGGATGCTCTTGCTTCCCACAAGCTATGGCATACTGGTTACACATCCTACGCACCATCGTCAGGGCCGGCCGTAGAACATCTGGCTGCGTGATGTATAATCAGCAATGTATATTTCTTGTTGAGGGCTGAAAACCCTATGCTACGGGAAGCAAACAGCAATATAGGTAACTCCATCCGGACAGCTTCTTCGATAGAAGAAGGCCGTCCTGTAACAAAAAGAAATGAATTAGGACTTAAAAGGCCCTGCTGGCAACAAAAGGTGAACAAAAAATTAATAAATAGAGCGCTGAAGGCATCTTTAACAAAATAAATTAATAGGACTTAGAAGGCCTTGATGGCATAAAGCTAACAAAAAAATGAATAAATTTAAAATCTATAAATCTCAGAGACCCTTAAGCTATCCCTGAGGTCTTTTTGAAGGACCTCATCCAGAGAGACCAAAGGAAGGACGTGGGATGAGGCATACAAAAAGACATTGGGGAGATAGGAAACTAAATAGAGCAATACAGCAAGAGTTGTGTTTGATGTTGAATCTGTCAGCGGCTTCTTTCAGGCTGCAGTAGTGGCCACGCGGTGCTTAAAGGCAGCCTACAGGTCCCCTTTTTGCGGTCCATCTGCTTGTTCGCTCTTCCTGACATATTGAGAGGCATGAGGACGGTGTGATGGCGTAGGTTAGGTTAGATTGAAAAGAGTAATGACATAGGGACATTCATGCCATAGTTAGGTTAGGTAGTTTAGGGTAGCTTAGCTTAGTATTTTACCAGTTTAGAGGCGATTATTGCATGGCCACCTATTATTTTGGGACTATGAGCTGGGCAATATATGTGGGGATCACCGAACGTCAGCCCCCCCAAAACGCCACTGACAGTGTTAAATGTTTTTTTTAAACCATAAAAAATTAATTCTAGAATCATTCTAATAACATACATCAATTATATAATAGTTAGTTCTCATGGCTATAGCATAATAACACTGATATAGCATCATAGTTTAATACAATCACCTTCACTTACACCAACAAAAAAACAACTGTTTCCATTTATTTAAATGCACTAGTTCACACACCATTTAATATCATGCTAATATGCAAGTCCAGTCACTTTTCTTATGTTTTCCTAAGTATTAAAAATATATAGATTTTCCAAAACTCGTAGTGACTGGCGGGGATCACCGAACGTCATGCCCCGAAAATATGCAGTGTTAAATGGTTTTTTACCAAACAAATTAAATTCTAGAATCATTCTAATAACATAAATCACTAATAATAGTTAGTTCATGTGCTTATAGCATAATAAAGCATGATATCGCATCATAATTTAATACCAATCACTCAACTTTATGCCACAAAAACACTGTTCCATTAATTTAAAAGCACTAGTTCACCACCACCATTTAATATCATGCGAAATACATAGTCAATCACTGTTTGTTATGTTTGGTAGGTATTTCAAAAAATAAGCTTTTGCAAAATTTCACTGTACGTGATCCCCGCGCCACCAATTTTTTGTAAATAATGCCACCGCGGCTGTTCGAAAGAATGCACTACTTTTTTCACTCAATAACATGTACACTCGGTATACCTCGTATGCAACTACCTCAAGAATCACGCCATCACAGCCGACATGGACACTATATAAAGAACGGCGAAAGTACACAGGAACATACGAAAAATAAAATTTCTTACATGGTAAAACGGAGGTGACGCTGACGCTACCTGTGCTCGCATGTAGTTCCTGAGGTGGCGCTGCCATCCGTTGGTGGCATGGTGGCGCGAAATTTGAATAATTCGCGTTTTAGCCTTCGTACGTGATCCTCCCCGTTCGGTGTGACCCACCCACCTACTACTACACCACCACTACCACCACCACCATACTTCTACCACCACCACTACTACATGCCCCGAAACGTGAACATCAACTACAACTCATACCTGAGATAGGAAACCATTGTGTATGTATCTACTGTTGTAGTGAAGCTTGCAGTCCCCCTTCTTATTTTATCACGGCTGGCACTGGTAGTAGTAGTAATAGTGGTAGTAGTATATTATAGTAAGTAGAGTAGTAGTAGTAGAGTAGTAGTAGAAAGAGGAAAGAAGAAAATAAATTGACAAGTACAAATAGAAAACGTGATATTGAATAACGAGTACAGGTAAAACCTCTCTTTTCGACCCTCATATTCGGACTTTGGATTATCGGACCTACAATTTTTTTTATTTTTTTTTTGGGGGGGGGGGGGGTCGAAATTTTCTACCTAATATATACCTAGATCTTTTTTTTTTTTTTTTTTGTTTTTTTTTTTTTTTTTTTTGTTTAGGGGTCGAAAAGGGGTAGTTTTTTAGGGGTTTTTAGGGTCGAAATTTGCATAGCTATTAATATATATACCTATAATTTATTTATTTTTTTCTTTTTTAGGTTCGAAATTTCCTAGCTATAATATATACACCTAGAATTATTTATTATTATATTATTTTTTTTTTTAGGGGTTGAAAATTCTTAGCTATAATATAATATACACCTAAATTTTTTTTTTCTTTTTTTTTCCTAATTATCTCCCCATTATTCGGATCATTGCATTACTCGGACCACTCCTTGGCCCAATTAGTCAGAATATGAGAGGTTTTACTGTATATGCCTAAAGCCCCGTCCACACTACCACTCACCACCGTCGGCGCTTGCCGTCGAACAGTGTTCGTCACTCAAAAGTGGCAGTGTGGACACGATGCCGACGAGCAAAAGTAACGTCGGCGCTGCCGCCAACATTCAGCAGGTTAATATTGGGCGGGCATGCCCGTCACTCACAGGTCAGCGCCGAACATATGCTTCAAGTTATCGGCAGTTTTCACCATCTAGATATTTTTGTATTGCTATGTACCGTATACCATCAGAACCAAGAAAGTCAGCTGATTACGAATATGTGATAAAAAATTAAATGGGAGAAATAGTTGAGAAATTGCAGCGAGTTGAAGACAAAAAAGTGAGAAAAATGTGTGGACACAACACTGGCATCGGCGCTTGCCGTCGGCGCTTGCCGACGGCAAGCGCCGACGGTGGTGAGTGGTAGTGTGGACGGGGCTTAAGACTGACATGTTGTGCCTGTCTGTGCCGTGTGTAGGTATCAGGCAAGGCTTGCAAGGAGGCAGGCAAGAAGGGGACGCCCCGGATCTCTGTGTGGCCGGGCATGCATACACACAGATTTGCGAGGTGGGAAAAGAAAAAAGAAACTGATAGACATTAATATTCACAGCCAAACTACCGTAGATAACACTAAAGTCGCCAGGACAACTTTTTTTTTCTGTTTACAGCCGTGTGGTGGCGTTAATAGTTACATTTGTACATGCATGATTTCAGGACAGTTAGAAGGGGCTATCTGGAGAGTCTGTGTCATTTTATGTCTTCATCTGTGTCATAGTAGGGCTATAAATGAACAAATGACAAAAATATCTACAAAGTGGCTACCAACAGTAGAGTCGCCATCTAGTGTTTATTTACTGAGTGTCGTACCGCTGTCGTTGTCGCCCGGAAAAAAAACGCGTAGTGAAATTTGAAACCGTCTATACTTGCAGCTACAAAGCATAAAACAACGCTGAAACTGTGTAGATTATACAGTCATGATATAAACTACTGTGTATCATCTTCAGTGGCACAGACACAGCAGTAGTGAGGCTATCATTCCTTATATATGGCGCCTGGCGACATTAGTGCAGGTGGCGACTTGACTGTTATCTACGGTACATCTTAATGGCACGTACTCTGTGTGTCTGAGTAGAGGACCGATAGCTGTGTGGTTTATTCGGTTTTTTTCCCCTTCGTTCAATGCCCACGTGTGTTTTAGAGACCAGCTGGTTTACGTGTGTGCCATTCATAAGAAGGTCTCAATACCTATATAATTCTGGTCGTAGCTACACAGGTGTTTTGATAACGCTACAGGATTTTTATATAGCGAGTATTTAATAGATACCTTAGTGAGTCGATCTGCATCTGTGACGTTCGGGATACACGCGGCTAGAATTGGGCTCGATCCCTGCCAATATGTGACCGTTTTCT
>JACEEZ010019703.1:0-39869 GCA_016584305.1 Chionoecetes opilio
TCGCCGGGGGTAACCAGCAAAATTCGGCTTTTGGAAACAAGAAACCATAGGGGGGAAAATAAAACAACAAAAAACACACACAAACACACACACACACATACACACACACTCCCCCCTTAAAACAAGGGGAGGGGGGTGTGTCAGAGGTGGGCACCGCAAACGAAAATCCACTTCCGCAGACGCAAACCCCGCAAACCCCATCCTACGTTCCGCAACCAAAAATCCGCAAATTTCTTGAAGTTCACACTTCCGCAACCCTAAGTCCGTAAACCGAAACCAATTAGGTGATATTTTCTTTGTTTATATTGCAAAAATAGAGAGAAAGCACTTTGGTAGTAAATTATAAATGTTTTACTAAATCAACTTATGGCAAATATATATATATATATAATATTATATTTTATATATTTTTAAAAAAAAAAAAAAAAAAAAACTTCAAACTTCGAAAAAACCCAAAGGGACCTGAATTTCCCTGAATAATGTCTCTAATAAAAAAATATATATTATATATATATATATATATATATATATATATATATATATATATATATATATTATAACATTAGTATTTTTTATACATCGCTCGCAGCGCCCCCATATGTTATAGCTCACTTTTTCCCTTCCCTCATTACCTTACCTTACCTTACCACTCACTCAATATATCAACTTCAGTGCACACTTAGGGGTAATAATAAGGATAAGTACTCTTAAGTACACTCCAAATTATATTTCTTTGATAAGATATCAGACCCTTAACCTCACTCTTCATTCATAGTCTCTGGTGATAGTTTAATCTTGAGCAGGTCCATGTTCCCCTTCATGAAGACCAATCTCTCAAAATTATCGGAGGTCAGACTCGCTCTTTGGCCTTCATGATGTCCGACGCCTTGGAGAACAGTCTCTCTACAGCTGCAGAGTGGGTATGGGCCGTGTTGTACATAACAAACACATCTACCAGGCGCCATGGGAAAAAGCGGAAAACATGGCCTGCTCCAGCAGCTTGTTCCTCGCTTCTCTGAATACCAAATCTCAAGCTCTTTCCCCATCTTGTTGGAGAGGCGGGGAGAGTTTGGGACCCTCTGTAGATGTGGGTCCTGGGCTCATCAAAGCATTGAAATAATAGATACATTTGAATATATATTAATATTATTATATATAAAATATATAATATATATATATATATATATATATATATTATATATATTATATTATATATATATATATTATATATATTTTATATAGTAACAAGTTTTTGTAATTGCAGTCAGAAACAAATTATAATGTTACTTGAAACAAAAAATGCTTAGATTTTGTTTAAATATGTTATTGTACTTAAATCATATATACAATAAACCCATCATGCTCGCGGGGGTTAGGGAACAGAGACACTCGCGAGTATCGTAAATCCGCGAGCATGACATTAGTCATTCATTTACCCTTTTTTTTTTTTTTTTTTTTTTTACATCAAAAAGGGAAAACTGGCCAAGGGCAAAACAAAAATGGGAACACAAAGCCCGTTTCGTCGCCAGTCCCTATAAAGAAGACAGTAAGAGAATAAAATAAAAACAGGGGGGTTTGGGCCCAAAAATTTAGTTCGGGAGGTGTCTTGTTATCTTTTTTTGAAAAGATTTAAGCATGGGAAAAGTGGAAAAATAGAAACAGGAAGAGATTTCCCAGAGTTTACCAGTGAAAGGGATGAAAGAGTAAAGATACTGATAACTCTTGCATTAGGAAGATGGCCCAGAATAGGGATGAGAATGAATAGAAAGTCTTGTGCAGCGGGGCCCGCGGGAGTGGGGGAGGCATGCAGTTAGCAAGTTCAGAAGAGCAGTGAGCATGAAAGTAACGGTAGAAGAGAGCAAGAGAAGCAACATTGCGGCGGTGATTTAAAGATTTAAAACAGTCAGTCAGAGGAGAAGAGTTGATGAGACGAAAAACTTTTGACTCAACCTGTTTAGGGAGCTGTATGAGTGGATCCTCCCAAACATGTGAGAATATCCATACAGGGGCGGATAAGGCCCCTGTAGAGAGCAAGCAAGGGGGGAGGGAGAAAAAAAAAAAAAAAAAAAAAAAAGGGGGGTTTAAAAACCCTGATAATAAAATCCGCGACCCTTTAAAAAACCCGCAGCATGGGGTTTTATTTTTATTCCCAAAAATGTATCACATGGCCCTCGGATTCTAATATGAGGGAATGGAGTTTTTTGAACTGTAAAACTGAACTAAAATGCAGTGATCCCCGAAAAATTTAAAATAATTTCACCTTAAAAAAAACCACCCCTTGTCTTCATCTGGGCTATTGCCTTCTGGGTACCCAAAGACACCCTGTTCCGTGCCCTCGAACAACATTTTTTAATTTCACGGAAATCTACCTTCACGGGGTTTAAAAAGGGCCCGGACCACAGGCATTTTAAAAGAAAGGGGGGGATTGCTGCCCAATCAATCTTTGGGGGGCATACGCCGGGGGGCGCTTTTGCCTCGCCCCCCCTACGACGACCCCAATGGGTTCGCCTCTTCAAGTCGTTTTTTTTATTTGTCCTTTTTGTCTCAAAAACCATAAAATAAGACAAAATTTACTTGATGACCCCAAATCTTTGTCCTCCTCCCACGGTACCAAAACCCAAAAATATTTCGTGTCAGGGGGGTTCTATAACACTGTGGGCTTCCCAAATCCGCCGAAAAGACTTTTGTTTGTGACCCCCCGAAATTATGGACTGCGCTACCAAGGTATGTAAGATTTTCCCCAAGTTTCTCAATGTCCTCCCCGCACGCAAACAGCCCGGGACTTTTTCCCATCTATAAGCCCCCAAAACACCTGGCCCTTTGGGTTCCTGACCCAGGAGCCCACAGTCCCAAGGCTTTGCCTCCCCCGTGAAAGGGGGAATTTTTAAAAGAGCCATTCCCAGGACCTCCAGCGACTCAGAAAAAGATTTTTGCATCTCGGCAAAAACAGATCATTCATCGGGTGTTGCCGAGGGATTACTCCACAATCACTTTGATCACTACAAATTTCCCCCAAATAAAAAAGTTAAAAATTTGAGGGGGAAAGGGTAGGGAGTAGGCATCAAAACCCTGCCCCCATGGGGAAATACCCCGGGGGGGTACTTACGGGAGTTGAGGGAGTGGGGCAGATTTTCATTAAAAACCTCCCGTTTTCCTCTCTTTTCCTTTTCCTTATTTTCTCAAAATACCAAAGATTTATTTTCAGCCTGCACTCTAAAGAAAATTTCCCTTACTACCCCACATTACACTACATGCACTTACATCCCAAAATATTTTCCCTCAAAATTTCTTTAAAAATGGCAACCATTCACCCAGTTTTCGGACCCCCCTTTAAAGGGGGAGGGGGCCCAATAAATATCCCAGGTGGGACCAAACTAAAAGGTGACGATCTGAGGGTCTTGATACTTTTTCAAAGCCTTCTCCCCTTTAAACTTCGGCAACATTCGCGGTTTAGTCAAACCTTTCTCTCGTTAAACTTTTATCTCCCCCTCTTCAAAAAACCTCATTTTTTTTCCCCCACCGAAACCCAGTTTTTGTGACCCAGGACAGCAGTTTTTTTCCCTGTCTCCTTTTTACGGGTTTTTTCCTATTTTCTTTTAAAATTCCAAGGGGGCGCTGCATATTGTTGGGCCCGGCTTAAAAACCTTTTTCCACGGGGCTTCGTTTCCCCCACCCTTTAAATTTTCCGAATTCTACCAACCCCTTGGTTTTTTCAAATTTTAAAATGTCCCTCTTTTTTTTACAAATTTAATTTTGGGGCTTTTTTACCCCACCTAACTCCCCCTGACAAGGGTAAAAGTTTCAACTTTTTAACCCCCAAAAAGGGGTGGGCACACCCACCCCCCTTTTTTTTTTAAACTTTTTTTTTTTTTATTTTTCCCCCTTTTGGGCCTTTTCTTCTATTCCCCGAAACCCTTTTTTTTAACTTTTTTTTTAAATTTTTTTTTTTGCAAACCCGCTTTTCGACCTTTTTCCCTGACCGCCTTGGAGACACCCCAAACATTTTGGGTTTTTTCTTTTCCTAACTACTTCTTCAAACCCTTTGCTTACGTGAAACTATTCTCTCCGTTGGGTTCCTCCGATCACAATCTTTTTTCTGAAACCTGTCCTATTGCCCCGGTGCCGCCTGGGGACCCACCAAAAGGCGGGGGTGTTTTCTGGCACTTCAACTCGTTTATTTAAAGGGACCAAAGGGCGATCCCTCTGTTTTTCCCCAGGGAAATGATTACTGCTTCCATGTCAAAGACCCATCTCTTTGTGCGAGCGCAAAACCTGGGGGTCAAGCCCCTTGGCATGGAGGCGTACATTCCAACACTTTCTCAAATTTCCTAAAAGGCCCCTCAACCTTTTGGGTTTTAAAATCTGCTTGTTTTAAAGCTTTTCCGTGATGAGAGGGGGCTCACAAACGGTAAAAAGTAACATCCATCTCCTGAAAAATCTGCCCTTTATATTTCTGCCCGAATCATGCCCAAAAACTTTTCCTTTAACTTTCCAAAAAACCCTTTCCCTTTTATAGAAAAATGTCAAAATCTTTTTGAAAACAAATTCCTGTGACTTTTGGGGATCTAGCAAAAAAAATCTCTAATAATTTTTTTTTTCCCGCATCTTTCCCCCCTAGGGTTCACGCAGATGGGTCCACCCTGTCTCATCATTTTTTAAAGCTGAACTTTTTTGCCCCCAAACCCTTTTCCTTAAAAAAATTCCCCTATGGGGTTTATGAAGGGGTTGTTTTCCTTCTCCCTCCACCCTCTTTATATATTTTTTTTCCTTTCATTAAAATCCTTTGGAAAGGTTTTCTTTTTCCCTTTTGGCCTAGATCCTCGGAAAAACCTTTTCGGGCCTAAATTTTTTTAAAAAACTGTCTTCCCGTGCTTGGGACCCCCGCCTGGTTTTAAAAAATTTTCCCTCTTTGTCTATCTACTTTCCCCCTTTCCTTCTTGCTGGAAGTTTGCTCACAAACCAACCGGGTTTCCCAAGAAGGGTGACCGTTCAGTCCTTCAAAAATACCGTCCTATAAACTTTGGGGGCTTCCGGGCCCTTTCCCAAAATTTTTGAATCTTTTATTAATAAGAAATTTTTAAGGGATCTATCTGCTCCCCAATCTTTAAACTGACGTCCTAAAGGTTTCCGTAAAGGGATCTACTGGCGAAACTTTTAGCTTTCCCAACGAAACTTGGTCCTCCTCCTTTTGGGGTTTTTGGTGAAACTTTTTTTGTTGCCCCTTTACAAAATCAAAAGCTTTTTATAGAGGGCTTGGGCCAAAACTTTAATTTCCAAAAATACCCTCATTCGGGTTTCTATCCTTCTCTCGGGAAACCCTTTATCTTTAAATTTCCCTTTTAAACCGTTGGATTTTCAGCTAAATGTAGACGGAAAAATTTTTTCTTCTTTCCCAAATCTTTTAAAGTGGTTTATCCCCCGGGTTTTTGTCCTATCACCCATCTATTTCTATTATTCATTAATGATTTCAAGTCCCAACTCCCAAACCCTATTTTACTCCTACGCTGATGATTCTACCCTGAATTTTTTAAACGTCGTTTAATTTTGACTCCAACTCAACAGGGAAATAAGTGATTCACGGAGAGATGCCACCCCAGCGCCTAATTCTTTATTTTTTAAATTTCTGATTGGGAAAAGCAAACCTTTTCTTGCTCAAAACCTCAAAAAACCCCAAATTTTTTCACCCCAAAAAACTACTCGACAAAACCTACCAGATAAAATATCCCCTCTTCTTCCCGCACTCAAATGTCTCCTTTACAATGAACATTCTTTTGGACTATCCTTTTCTAAAAAAAACTGAAAAAAGGGAAAAACTCACATCTCATTCCCCTTGCTAAAAAAAGCTTTAAGGGAAATTAGGGGGCCTGTGGCGTCTGCCCCTTTCCCTTTTTTTTTTCCCCCCAATTGCTTGGGTCTCTACAGGGGGCCCTTTTGCCCATTTATGTCTCACATTTTGGGAGGATTTCCACTCATACAGCTCTCCTAAACAGGGTTGAGTCAAAAGCTTTTCGTCTCATCAACTCCCCTCTTCTGACTGACTCTCTTCAATCTTTAAATCACCGCCGCAATGTTGCTTCTCTTGCTCTCTTCTACCGTTATTTTCATGCTCACTGCTCTTCTGAACTTGCTAACTGCATGCCTCCCCCCCTCCCGCGGCCTCGCTGCACAAGACTTTCTACTCATTCTCATCCCTATTCTGTCCATCTTCCTAATGCAAGAGTTAATCATTTATTTTTACCCTTTCATCCCTTTCACTGGTATACTCTGGAACTCTGTTCCTGTTGCTATTTTTCCACTTTCCTATGACTTAAATCTTTTCAAAAGAAGAGTAACAAGACACCTCCTGACTAAATTGGCTCACCCTCTTTTTTATTTTATTCTCTTACTGTCTTCTTTATAGGGACTGGCAACTAAGCGGGCTTTGTGTTACCCATTTTTGTTGTACCCTTGGGCAGTCCTTTGTGATGTAAAAAAAAAAAAAAAAAAAAAAAGGACGCACCCTTGCCTCAGTCCTGTATTAACAGGAAAAAAGCTGGATACACCTCCACCACACTTCACACGTTCACAGCACTCTCAGTCTCAGAGTACAGGATTGCTGTGGCCATCAAAAATCCATTTGATCTAAGAGGGAGAGTCACTGGTGGGTAAGCAGCGTTCTCTGGACGGTGCGCGTAACCACGCAGGTATCATGGGTTTAAAATGGAGAGTTTGCGGACATACGCAAATCCGCAAACATTTACACTTCCGCAAATCCGCAAACGAATTCGGACTTCTGCTTTTGGGCGAAGTTGGGGTTACAAAAATGTTTGCGGGGCCCCCTCTGAAACCCACCTGACACCTGAAAAGTTGGGGACTTTGTGCTCTGTGTTTTTTTTCTCATTAAACTATTCGAGGTTTTGAAGCTTTGGTTTTAATAGGGAATCTGAGCACCCCTTTTTACCATGAACGGGAACGGGGAAAAGAAACGAAGCAACACGATGTCCCCCCCACGCCCCCCGGGGGCGCCCCGAGTGACGCATTTTACCCCGGGGGGGCGCTCCCCTTTACCCCGCCTGCCCGCTCGGAACTTTCCCCCCACCGCCTCCCATGGCTTTCTATTCTGCAGGGGGGAAGGGCAACGACGTGGATAAAGGGGCAACGACAGGAAGGCAGACGGGCCGTGGGGGGGTCGACTTTTTTACAGCGCTCATCACGACCCGTTTACCGCTTTCAGCCTCATCCTTCTTTTCCACCCATGACGCCGCCCCAAAGGGAAACCCGGGGCCCAACACAGAACAGCTGCGCTCCTACCCCCCGCTCCCCCATAGTCCTGGACCGGACCCCAAAATAATTTTTTGGGTACCATCCGGGGGGAAAGGGCCTATGTGTTTTTTATACCCCCATGTCATAGGTTATTTTGATGTGTACCCTTTCTAAGCGGCTAGAAATTGCGCTTTTATAGCCGCCCCAACGGCACTAAACTACGGAATCCGAAACTTGGTGTTTAAAGGTAACCCTTCTAAAATTTTCAAACGAAGTTCTTCAATTCATTTTTTTTGTTAATATACACAAAAACAAAAGCTGGCATCGGGTTAAAATAAAATAAAGTTAAAAAAAATACAAATGAACAAAAAATTTCGCTACAATTTTCAAAAATCTAAGGTACTTCTAGCGTTTTGTAAACATAAAAAGGCAATATTCTTGAACTATTGTATTAAAATTTGTTGAGCAAGGGAAACCCTTTGCATGATAAAACCCCCGAAGCATATGTTGCTGAACCGTTTACTCCCTCTGAATCCGAACCGGGCTAAAAGTCGGTTTCCTGCTGCTGACTGTTTGGGTTGGGTGAGGTCTGGAGCTTGCACTATCAGTGCATTGAGGCCATTGCCAGGCACACGTCGGCACTTGCAAATCCGTAAACCTTGAAAACCAGACCCAAACCCCCCTCGGTGGGGTCCCGCGCATCCAAGGATTTTCGTTTCCCCGCTTCTTCACCCCAGCTCCTGGGGTTTCAGTTGGCCGGGCTCAAACGGCGTCCCGAAGCACCCGGAGGGGCTCCGGGCGGTAAAAAAGGCACTCCAAGGGGCAGCTAGGGTTTCAGAGGTGACTCCCACCCCCCGGGTCATGATTTAAAAGCCGGTCCCTGCTCATGATGGTCTTTCTCTTGCGCATGGGGCCCCGCCCCAACAAGTTTCTTCTCCTGGAAAACTGGGTCCCCACGCACAAATTCAGCGGTCTTGTATGGGGGGGCCCCTGCCCGTTCCCCCCCGCGTTGTACGCTGGCAGCATCGCGGGGTCTAAATGCCCTCTTTTTGTTCGGCCCTAGGCCGGTTGGGCAGGGACCGGTCTGTGGGCTTTTCCTGCACGCAATGCCTTCACCCTGTCGACTCCTTTCGCCATCAGCTCTTTTCTAGACGGGGGGTGTTGCCCCCAACCAAAGGTTTTTGGGAAGTCCCGGGGAAAGAGTTGTTGGAGTGGGGGAAAACCCTCCTGAGGCAAAGCTTCTGAAAGAAAAGGGGGGTGTCGATCCCTCCTCTGCGAGTACGAAAACACAATTCCCAAGGTTTTTGGGGATGTTTTCAGCTAAAACATTCCCTGTCAAAGGTTTTTACCTGAAGGGGGGCGTGTTTGGGCGGTTTGGCTTTGCCACATTTCACGGGAACACAATGCCCCCTGCCAACGATTGCGGAGAGGGAAAACTCGGGGGTTTTACACTGAAATGCTGTCAGGGTCGCGGCCCTGTGGCGGGTCCCAAAGAGGCACAAAAGTTTTCGGAACGATATCAGGTTTTTGACACCTCATCTCGGGTGGCCAGGATTGGTTATATCTTTGGCGGGGGGGTTTTTGATGTCAGCCCTATTTGCTTGGCAGCCTTGTTGGAGCCCGGGGAAAAACCTTGGACAGGGCCCAAACTTTTTTTGAGGGTTTTTCCCTGCAATTTTCCGCACAGTTAGCTTCGGGATAGACGAAATTTTCCCCATTATAATCTTGGAGAGGAAAAAATCCCCAAAACTCCTTCCCAACCTTTCCGCGGTGGTTTTGGGTGGAGCCTCACTTGGTCCCACAAAGTTTTCCATGGATCCCAAAAGTCTAAGGTAACTCATCATCATCGGCCCTTTGGGGTCCAAAAAACCCATTTGATTTTAAAAAAGAGCCATGTTACGACAAAAACAGCCGCCCATATATCCATTTTCTTTGTATCGGCACTGACAGCACCCTTCTGCTTAAAATTTCGCCCCGTGTGTAAAATCTATAGCAGGACCGGGGAGTGGCCAGGGGCCACAATACTCTGCTTACAAGGCCAAAGTATTCTGCTGCCAGTTTTTTTTGGGGCGCATTCCTGATTTTAGCATCAGCTCTTGCCTGCACTTCACCAACCTTCCGAGCTTCGTCTTTTTGGTGTCTTCTTTGTTTTCTGCAAAAAATGCACCGCTTCATATTTCTTGAGGTGCGGGATTGCACACCACCCCTTTGCGGGTTGTATCCCAGGACAGACATTGGTAGTATCTCTTTTGAGAAAGGGACCCCACAGGTTTCTTCATCGTAAAGATTCTGCGAATTTTGGGGGAATTGTGTATTTTGTGGAATTTAAAGCGGGGTTCCCCTTTCGGGATGCTTCAGCCAACTCAATAGGGCCTGACCCCGATTTGGGGCCCCGAGGGGGTTTTTTCCAGAGGACGATTTGGTAAATTGGGTTTTCATTGTATCGGAACAATAAATGATGAAACTTTTAGCGGGGCGCGGAGCGGTCATAAAGGGTCGCAGGTCTGCCATCATTAGCTCGCCTCTGAACAGACAAAAACAGGATTAAAATTTATTTTTTTCCATTCTTTAAACGTAAATACCTGGAAAAAGGCTTTGACGAAAATTTATATAAAGTAGGGAATTTCTGGTAAACAGTTTTTTTTTTTAGCCTCTCAACGTAAATTTAAAAATTTTGAGAAAAATAAAGTACCTTTTAAAAGTTTAATCCACCCTAAAATCTTCCTCCAGGGCTTTTTTATCGAGAAATTACTTTTTTTAGAGAGACGATAGGCAAACGCAATTTTTTAAATTATGATGAAAAAAATCCCCAACCCGCTTTTTTGCGCAAAACTAGACATATAAAGAAAAAAAGAGGAGAAAACGTGCGTTAAATTTACAAAACCCTTATTTAAATTCCTTTATGCCTACGAGCCCCAAAAAAAACGGAAAATATAAAAAAATTTTATCCTATGAATTGGGTTTTTCCAAAAAATAACCGAAAAAGCTCCCAACAGGGGAAAACTACATATATTATTTTACTTCTATTGATGCAACAAAAAAGGGCCAAGAAAGTTTTGCCCCTTGGTGGTACCAAACGTCCGGGCCCATGGACTAAAAGGTTTTTCAGCCCCCCCTACCCCACCCTAAAGTCTCTTATAACCTTCGGAAAAATGGGGCGGAGAGAAGTTTACCCCGATGGATTCCCGGTTTTGCAAGGAGAAACAGCTCTCCACGTGTGCTTTCCCTCAAACGCAGCAGTATGGAGCCCCCAAAAATCCCCCCAGTCCAGTCTCCTGTAAAGACTACTTGATTCCTGCGACATAAAGGGCCCAGAGGAACCCGAGGCACTTCGTGGGCGGGAACTCTTCAGCCCAGACAGAGGAAACGAATCGTTCGCTCCCTTCTATTTTCCCCTGAAGCGGATCTGAAAATTGACACTGTAAGGGAAATCACAAGGATGCGAGGAATCCCAGCTCAACAGGGATCTTGAGGGCTTTCGAGAGGAAATTTTGACCAACGCCTCATCCCCATGAGCCCGCCTTGCGGGAGGTAGTCCCCGGGATTGGGGCCTATGAGGCCCGCCCAAACACCACTCACCCCTGCAACCCCCCCCCCCCCCCCACCCTACTGCTGGGGTCCTCGCGTACAAAAGGTAAAGAGGGCAGCTCATGGGGGAAAAGGGTTCCCCCGTGCCGTTACCAACCCCCGCCCAGTACACCGGCAACGCTGCGGCAGGCAGCCGCTCCTATTCATCCCCGGTGCCGAGTCGGTGCAACTGCTTTACTAGGGGACTTGGACACCCCTGTAGGTCCCCTGCTAAAAGCACCCTCCCGTTTTGTGCGGCCGCATCGGCCCACTAGAAAAAGTTGCTCCCAGAAAAACCCCAAAGGGGGTCACAACCGCAAACAACGCCACGGCCCCAGTGTTTTTGCCCTACTCCCCCTGGCAGTCGCCGCACGACCCAAAAAAGCCCGACCCACGTAAAAAGCGTGGGCTCGCTCCCCGGTCCGTACCAAACGTCTTCAGCCCAAGCGTCCCCTCACCCAGGCAATTCAGCCGTCGAAATGCTCCCCGAACTAGCTGGACTTACCGTTTTGACCTAGAACACCTACACCGGGTCCCCAACATGCCCTCAAAACCGCCCCCCAAAGGCCAAGGGGTTTCCCCAAGCGGACGGTTCGGAGATGGCTCCCCCCGGGTTTTTCTTCCAACCCCCATAAAATTTTTTAAACACAGGTCGGCCGGTGGATTCGTGCACGATGACGTCCCAACCCCTTTACTGGTGAACTCTGAGGGCTGTCAACTTTAAGGAGTTCCCAAAACCCCTCTTGAGGGAGGACGCCAAAGGTTCGCGCGCGATCGGGCCCGAGAGTGGCTAAACGTTTGGGGCCCACCCCAAAGACCGGCCCGGGCCCCCCCCGCCCACCCACATCCACCACCCCCTTTCCCTCTCACCGGCAACACACCCCTTCAGAGGCTCGGGGCTTCCTAAAAAAATTTAGCGTTTCCCTTGGTGACAAGGAGACCCCCGGCCCACCCCACCCCGATGACAGCCCACCCGAGGATCCACTTAAAGGAAACCCCATACCTTTTCGCGATCACCCCCGTCTGATCCCCCTTGCTTACGCGAGTCATGAAGCAAAGTTAATCATGGGGCCCAGGGTTATTTTTCCTGCCGGCGACGACCATCCTCATTGCTACCCTTTCCGTAGCCGTTGCCAACCCCAAATGGTGGTGTCGGGATCACCCCGCCCTTCCCAAACTGAACAAACAGTTGTCCGCCAGCCACCCCCTCACCCCCCCCCTTCCAGCGATCGTAGCGGGACCCCAGGGACGCTTTTACTCCAAGGGAGACGCGTTTTGTGGGTATGGCAAAAATTTACTCCGAAAAGGCCCGCCCCTGACGACTTTTATAACCCCTTTCGGCCGCTTCGTCCGCCGTGGCCCAAGGGTTTTACTGCCGGAGACGCTTTTTTTCCTCCCGGGGGACAGGCACTGAAGGTTGATGAACTGTGTGAATTTGTCGCCGACTCCTTCTATACGACAGGACTACTCCGACATTACTCCCCCGTCCCCGAAGTATTGTCAAATCCGAAAATGGAAACCCCAACGCGGACAATTGTTTCGGCCGAAAACCCCATACCTTTTGGGGCAAACCCCAGGGAGGCATAGCAGCCCACCCCCGAAAAGATCCGTCCAGGCTTTCCCACCCGCCAAACCCACTACGACGCCTTTTATGGATCTTGTGAAATCTTGGGGGATTTTCCCGGAAAACAGCACCGGACAGCCACCCCCGCCCCCGAGACCCCAAAGGGCTTTTCTTTGGACCCCCGACCATAGGAGCCTTTCCGACGTGTGAAGGAACCCCGTCGAGCCCCCCTGTCCTCCCAGTTTTCCCGCTTTGCCCACTGTTTTGCGACAGACGCCCCCGTGATGGTCTTGGGGTAGCCCCCTACAAGACCACGGCGGCGGGGGGAATTCCCTGGTGTGTGGTTTAGGGTTTCCCGCTGAGGCAAAACACGCTCGCACCAGAGCGAAATTCTGCCGTACAGGGCGACATCGAATGCAGATTTTTCCCCCATCGGCCTGCGATTTCGAGGTAGTCCCGACCTCGCCCCTTGGTGAAAAATTTTTTTAAAACCGGGAGGGTTGAGATCCTCGCCTCAGCGCAAAAAAAAACTCTCAGCACCTTTTTACAGCGTGGGGGCCCCCGGGTAAACACCCTGCATTCCCCGCTTTGGTCCCCCGGCCCCCGCGGCCACCCTGCCCCCCAGGATAAATTTTGGCACCGGGGCTTTTTGCCCTCACCTGTGTGACTCGCAGGCCAACAGTCCCGCCCCCAGCCCGTTCGGGAATTTTTCCCCACCGGGCTGGCACGGAGGCCTACAAAAGCAGCCGCAACGACCCTTCCTACGTCAGGCTCTAGACTGTGGAAGAACTTTTTCCCGAACCGACACTTTCCAAAACCTGCTCCCTTACTGAAAACTACGTGAGGACCTATACTGCGATGGGGGCTGGGGCCCCCATGGGGCATGGTTTTTTAATTCCAGCTGCCCACGCCGCAACGTCTTTGGGCCCCCCTCCACGACAGCCATCGAGGAGAGAACCCCAAAATGCGAGGCAAGCTGTTACTGACCCGGCATCAAATCTGGGCTCGCCAACACTGTGAAGATGTGGCCAAAGCCAAGGAGCGGCCCCCAGCGCAGGACCCCTTTTTTCTGACGATGACCCCCAGACCCTTTTTTAGCAGTGTCACAACTTCTTTACTGTTGTTGGGGGGTCATTCCAGTCAAGCTGACCGCCTCTTTGGCCATTGTGGTGCCTGTCAGCCACAATTCGCCGCCACCTCCCCAGTTCCGGGACTACTTTCCTGACGTGGGCGTCCCTGTGCGGCCAGGACCCCAAAGGACCAAAACGGCCCGGGGTTCAGCATTTTCCCGACCCCTGGGGGGTCAGGCAAGGGTTTTTTACCCATTACCCGCAGTCCCACGCCCGCTAGGCACATAGTCCGTCAAAACCCCAAAACGAAGGTGGCCCTCGGAATACCCGGGGGAAGACTTTGACCGCGGCTGCTGGGGCTCCGCAATGTCGAAAACCTGGGCGCCCCCGCCAAACTTGTTGGGGGACCTCTCCTTCTTGCGTCCCCGCCCCCCCCCCGCCTTGAGGAGGGCGACCCCGACAAGATATGTGGCCGCCGAGCTGCCAAACGTGCTCAAGAGCGTACTGCTACAAAAAGGCCGCCCTCCCCTTTTTCCCGGGTAAAAATCAAAGACAAGTTTTGTATCCGGATCCGACATCCTCGCGGGACAAAATGGGCACCATCAGGGGGAACGGTAGGTCACGGGACTATCAAGTTCGGTTTCCAGGGTCTGTATGGTGGCGCAACCCCGGTTCCTCCTTCCCCTTTCAGTTCCCCACTGACGGCCCCCCCGACTAAGATGATCCCCCCTTCCCAGGACCCCCTCCTCGCGTCAGAAGGGGAAACAGCAGCAGGGGTCCGCTCAAGACCTTTCTATGAACGGAAGGGGGGGGGGGAGGTGGGGAATTTTTTGTTAGCAGGGGCGCCTGGGAACCTTTTGCCGGGTCACGCTACGGCAACCCCAGGGGGGCCAGTCGCACCCCGCCGAGGGGGCAGGGTTCCCTAAAATGTCTACTCTCTATTTTATATTGTACCAAGAAAAAAACCACAAATTAAAAAACCGTGCTGGACCCCCTGGACCAGACGAAACAAAAAAACAGGGCTCTGATTTCAGTAAGTTCTTCTTTTGGTTAACGTCACCATACTTCCCCCCCCCTCCTCTGTTATCAAACAATTAAAAACACAAATTTAAAAGAAACAAGGAACAAGGTAAACCAAAAGAAGAAACAGCCAGGGCTACATAACAGGGATCAGAAAGGGGAACGCCCAAAAAAAAAACAAGAGGGTTTACACCATATACGCGCACTGCTCAGGGGTATTTCAAGTAAAGCCAACAGGAAAGGGGCAATGGGACGTTTTAGTTTGCTTAGGCCAGGGGTTTACTCTGGTCAGAAACCAGAAGTAAAAATTTTAAACGTACATTGAACAGCTATGGGGTTTTGTGTGTGTCAGAGGGGGCCTTCCGCAAAAATTTCCAAAAACCCCAACTTCCGCAAATAGCGGAAGTCCCAATTCGTTTGCGAGTCGGAGGAAAGTTTGCGGAGCGTTTGGGGGGAAGTGCTTCCGCAAAAGCAAAAATGTCCCCAAAAATTCAAATTTTTA
The DNA here is from genome assembly GCA_016584305.1 of Chionoecetes opilio. Taxonomy (NCBI): domain Eukaryota; kingdom Metazoa; phylum Arthropoda; class Malacostraca; order Decapoda; family Majidae; genus Chionoecetes; species Chionoecetes opilio. Next base: position 14,966 of record JACEEZ010019703.1, read on the forward strand.
TCACGATTCCCCCACGGGTACGCGCAACCCTCCGAGAAAAGCTGCTTGCCACCGGACCCTCTTTAAAATTGGATTTTTTATGGCAAAAAGCAATCCCCGACTCTGGGGCTGAGAGTGCGGAAGGGGGGAGGCACCCCCCATTCCTTTAATACTAGTGACAAAGTTTTCCTTCCCCATCCTTTTTAAAATTGTATGGGCTGGGGAATTTGGGGAAAGTTTTAGATCAAAGTGATTGGGGAGATCCCTCCAAAAAACCAAAATCCCGTCTTTTTTTGCCGATTTGAGTAACCGGGCGGTCGCGGGGTTTGGTGGTGGCTCCGACGCGCGCCGGGGGAAAACCCTTTGGGGGTGAGGTCTCCCGGGTCAAGACCAAGTCCAGGTGTTTGGGGCTTACAGTGAACCAGTACAGTTGTTCTGCGTGCGGGGCGACATTTAATCTTGGAAAGTTTTTTACCTTGGGGCGCAGTTAATGACGGCGGGGCACGTCCAAATCTTTCCCGGGGGATTGCTACCCAGTGTTATGGACTCGCTCGCATAGTATTTTGGGGTATGCTACCTATCAGGAGGATAATCCCGTCTTCAAGTCGCTTGGATCCCTGTCCACTCTATGGGTGAGACAGGCCAAAAGCGATTGAAAAGGGGAATCGTGCCTTAGGTAAAAAAAATTTTATTCGCAAATCAGGGGATCGCGGGGTGATTAATGTAAATCAGCGTTGCACCCCGAGACTGAAGCGAGCAATTTCCCTTTATTTTTCTCAGCGCCAAATTTACTTTTGGCATGTGACAACACCCGAAACCGATCCTTCCCCGGGGTTCTGTAAGAAAAAATCCATAGAAGGAGGGCCCAAGGGGCGCCCCCAAGGTCGTTTCTGGGGCAAATTGATGATTTCTGTCGAGAGTTTCTTTATGAGAAGGGAGCCTGCTTGGGGACTCGGCGTGGGAACCCCGGGAGTGTCGTGTGGGGGGGCGATCGATCGCCCCCCGGGGTATCCCCCAATGTTGATTACATCAATCCCCCCCACTCTTCAATTTCCTGTGGTCCTCCTTTTACCCTGAAAAGGGGAGATGCGTGATATCAAACTGTGTTCGAGACACGGGGCAGGCTGTCTTGGATACCTCAAAGGAGCGCCCAGATAAGACGATCGAAGAGGATATTTTTTCAAAAGGGGAAACTTTTTTGATTTTTCAAATTACGCATCTTTTAGTTTAATTTGACATTTTACTACTTCAATTTGTTATATTGCAATCTTTAGCGTCATGCGTAATTATTGTATATATTGATATAGGGCAATAATTAATTTAAAAAAAACCTAACATTTTTTTTTCTAATAACACATATATATTTTTTACTCCGTTTCAACTTTTTACTAAAAAATATTACAAAAAGGATCATTTTTCCCGGGCCCTTTAGGAGCCCGGACCCACAGCACAGAGGGGACCAACTCACCCGCCTCTCCAACAAGATGGAAAAGCTTGAGAATGGGTTCAGGAAAAGAGGAACAAGCTGCTGAAACAGGCCATTTTCCCGCCTTTCTGATGCCGCCTGGTGATGTGTTCGTTAAAACAACACGGCCATACCCCGCTCTGCAGCCGTGGGGAGATTTCCTCAGGGAAACGACATCATGAAGGCCCAAAAGGGGCGGTAAGACCTCCGATCTTTTTTAGATTGGGTTTATTTTCTGAAGGGACCGCTCAAGAGGGGCGTCACCAGAGGACCTGAAAGAGGTTGAGTTAGGGGGATATCATATCAATGAAATATAATTTGGGGGTAGTGATTTACTTAATTTCCCCCCAGTGTACTTAAGTTGATTATTTTGGTGGGTTCCAAAGACGAGAAGGTAAAATGAGATAAAAGGGGGCCTTTGGGGTAGTATAAAAAATACTAATATATATATATATATAATCAAAAATTTTGCCATAAAATTTATTAAAAAATAATAAAAATCTACCACAAAGTACTTTACCCTATTTTTTCACTATAGGAGAGAAACTATCACCTAAAGGTTTTTTGGGTTTGGGCTTGCGGGGGCGGGAATGTGACCTTCAAGAAATTTTGCGGAACTGCGGTTTGCGGGAAGTAAGGTTGGGGGTTTTCGGAATGGATTTTCGTTTGCGGGGGCCCATCTTGGTGTATACACGGGGGCGGCGGGGGTGGCGGCCCTTCCGCTGGTACCACAGGCCCAGGGGGGGGGGGGGGGGGGGTTTTCATAGTGCCCCCGCGCTGGGGAGTGCTTCCATTTTAGGGGAAAAAAACCCAACTAGGGGAATCAACCCCTTTAGGGTAGCGGTTGGGGAATGCATAATCTAGGGGATTCTAGGGTTAGGTGGGTTGTCTTTTTTAAATTCAAAAACAAAAAGGGCAGGGGCGTAAAAACATGTTTAATTTTCATTTTTTTTTTTACACCGAAAATGTATTTAGTAAGGGTAGCGGAAATCTAGGTGTCACCCCATAGATCCCTGTTTTCTGTTCTGCTTGGCGGGTTTAGGGCCAATGACGAAATTTTTACCACCAAAACGGGGGCCCTGGGGGTTTCCAAATTCCCCCCAGAAAACCCCCAAAGGGAAGGGAAGGGGAGGGGGGGAAAGTTTTCAATTAAAGGGGCCCTTAAAAGAATTGGGTTTCCCGTGGCCGGTTTTAAACCCAACCCCCCCCCCCGGGCCCATTAAACCCCCTAAAGCCCCGGAAAGGAAAAGCCGTTTCCGAACTCCCCGGTCCAGTCCAAGTTTCAACGCTTTTAGGGTCCCCCGGGAATTGGACACCCACTGTACGGTTTCCCTTTTGCCTAAACACCCCAGGCCGGGGGCCCCCGGGCCACATGCCCAAAGGCCCCCAGGCCCAAGGGGTTAAAAAGGGGAGGGCCCAAGAGGTCCGTTTTTTTTCTTCCCCCGGCATAAACCTTCCCCCCAAACCACAGGGCCCCGGGCCCCTCGCGTGGTTCCCCCCCGGGCCCCCCCCATCCCAACTTTTACCCAACTCCCGCCCCCCAGGGGTGAACTCTGAAGGGTGTCCCCACCTACGGAGTTCCCCTAAAACCCTTCGGGGGGGCCCCCCCATGTTGGGAACCCCCGCCCGGGCCCCAAGGGTTTCCCCAAGTTTTGGGACTTCAAAGGCCCCTCCCGCCGGCGCCCCCCCCCAAAAACCATCCACCAACCACGTCCCTTTTCTCACAGGGGCCAACCCCACCTTCAAAAGGCCTGTCTTCCTAATTTTTTTAAAAACCGGTCCTTGGGTGACAAAAGGCGCGGGGCAACCCCACCCGAGGGGACAGCCCCCCCCCGGGGACCCCCCTTTGGGGCCGCCCAACCCCACCCCAGCACCCCTTTCCTATCCCCCCCTTCCCCCTTACCCCGGTTTTCCGGAAGAAATTTAAACGATGTCCCAGGGCCCCCTTTACCCCTTCCGGGACACCCCACCCTTTGAATCCCTTGAAAAAGGGGCCAACCCTGGGGTTCAGGATCCCCCCGACCGCTCATGAACAAAGTTGAAGCCAAGGTCCCCTACCCCATTTTCCCCCCGGCGAGGGGGCCCCCAGGCACCTTTTATTTTCCAAAGGGGAAAGGTTTTGGTGTTGTACCAATTGCTCCGAAAAATTTTCCAGCCAGCGACCCCCCCCCCAACCCCTTGGGCCGCTTTCGTACCCCCGTGGCCCAAGGGTTTTTACTAAAGGGAAGACGCTTTGGTTGCCTCCGGGAAAGGGCCCGAAGGGTTTGATAAAAGGGGTTTAAAGGTTTCGGCCGCCTCCCTTTTTACGAGGGAAAATTTCCCCGGGGACAGGGCCCCCGGGGTTTGGGAATTTTAATTGTCCGATCCTTTCTATACGACAGGATTTACTCCGCAACCCCTTTTACTCCCGTCCCAAAAGTTTTTGGTAAGAAAAGGGGGCCAGTAAGGAAAAACCCCAACGCGGACAATTTGTTTGGGCCAAACCCCTTCATACCTTCGGGGCCCCCCAAAAGGAGGGCATAGCAGCCGCCCCCAGAAAAGATCCGTCCACGGGTTTTTCCCACCCGCCAACCCACTGACGACGGTTTTTTTCATGGTTTTTTTGTAAATTTTTTGGGCGGATTTTCCCCAAACAACACCCGGGAAACAGGCCACCCTCGCCCCCTGATGACCCCAAAAAACTTTTTTTGGGGACCCCCCGACCATAGGACCTTTCCGACGTGTAAAGGGAAAACCCTGCCCGACCCCCACCTGTCCTCCCACTTTTTCCGGCTTTGCCCACTGTTTTCCCGACAGAACCCCCCCCGGTATGGTTTTGGGGCTACCCCCTTGCTACAAGACCCCCGTGCGGCGGAGGAATTTCCCGGGTTTAAGTGGGGGTTTCCGGGGTTCCTGACTAAGGAAAAACACGCTCGCAAAACCAAAAGCAAACTTCGGGCCGTACAGGGCGAAAACCCCGGGAATGCAGTTTCCCACCTCATGGGCCCTCCCGCTTTTCAGGTAGTCACCAAACCATCGCCCTTTGGGTAAAAGGGGGAAAAACCCCCGGGGATGGGGTTTGAAAATCCTCCCCTTTCACCCGTTTTAAAAGAGAAACTCCCCACACCTTTCACAGCAGTGGGGGCGCGGGTAAGCCCTCTGAAATTCCCCCCCCTTTGGGCCCCGGGGAAACCCCCGGCCCCCCTGCCCCCGAGGATAAATTTTTGGAGAAACCGAATTGTGCGTCCTAAACACTGTCGTGACTCGCGGGGCCAAACAGTCCCCGCCACCAGAAACCGTGGGGTTTTTTCACCTCCCGGGACAGGGCCCCCCTGGAGGCCTAAAAACGGCAGCCGCAACGCCCCTTCCACGTCGGGGCCTCTAGACTGTGAAAAACTTTTTCCGCAAACCCGGGGACGGGCCTCAAAAATACCCGCTCCCTTACTAAAAATTTCCCGTGGGGACCTATACTGCGGGGGGGGCGGGGCCTCCAGGGAGCATGTTTTGTAATTCCAGCTGCCCACGCCCCCAACGCCCGGGCCCGCCTCCACGACACCCCATCGAGGATAGACCACCAAGAACTGCAGGCAAGCTGTTACTGACCCCCCATCAACTCTGACACGCCAACACTGTGCAACATTTGGGCCATCCCAAGGGGGGGCCAACCCACCCGCAGGACCCCTGTTGTCTGATGTTTGACCCCCAAACCCCTTTTGGGGCATGTCGGGCAACTTTTTCACTGTTTTTTGGGAAGTCACCCCAGTCAAGCTGCCCGGGCCCTCTTTGGCCATTTGTGGTCCCCTGTCAGCGCCCAATGCCCGCCGCCACCTCCCCAGTTCCGGTAAAAACTTCCGGGGACGTGGGCGTCCCTGTGGGGCCGGGAAACCAAAAGGGCCCCCAAAACGGCCGGGACTTCGCAGCTTTTCCCCGACCGTTTGGGGAGTCAGGCAATGGTTTCTTAACCGCATTACCCCAGCCCCAACGGCCCAGCTGGGGAAACCATAGTCCGAAAAACACCTAATACGAAGGGGCCCTCGGGCAATAGGGGCCGCAAAGGGACTTTGACCGGGGCCCTGTTTGGGCTCCGCAAGGGCCCCAAAAACACACGGGTCGCTCCGCCCCAAAAATCTTTTTGGGCCGACCTCTCCGTTTTTGGGGTCCCCGCCCACCCCCCAGCCCTTGGGAGGGAGCCCAAAGCCCGGGATATGTGGCCGCCGAGCTCCCAAAACCGGGGCTAAAACGTCTTTAAATGCTAAAAAAACGCCCCGCCCCCCCTTTCCCGGCTAAAGATAAACGAGCAAGTTCGTATCCAGGATCCGACATCCTTCGCGGGACAAAATGGGCACCATCAGGGGGAACGGTAGGTCACGGGGCTAAACAAGTTCGGTTACCCCTGGGGCCCTGTATGGTGGCGCCCAAACCCCGGTTCCTCCTTCCCCTTTCAAATTCCCCCCCTGACGGCCCCCCCCCACTAAGATGAATCCCCCCACTCTCCCCAGCGACCCCCTCCCCCGCCGTCAGAACGGGGGAAAAAAGCAGCAGGAGTCCGCTCAAGGGCCCTTTCTATGAAAGTGAAGGGGGGGGGAGGTGGGGGAATTTTTTTTAGCAGTGCGGGCCCGGCAAAACCCTTTTGCCGCATCACGCCCACGGGGAACCCCAGGGTGGCCAGTCCAACCCCCGCCCCAGGGGCCCGGGAGGGTTTTCCCTTTAAATGTCTACTCTCTATTTTATATTGTACCCAAAGAATAGAACCACAAATTAAAAACCGTTTGGGGGGGTGATTCCCCCGGACCTAGACGGGAAAACGAAAAAAAACCCGGGCATCCTGATTTCAGTTAAGTTCCCTTTCTTTGTGGGTTTAAAGTCACCATAGCTAACCCCCCCCCTCCTCTGTTTATCAAACAATTAAAAACACAATTAAAAGAAACAAAAACAAGGTAAACCAAAAGGGGGGAAAAAGCCAGGGCTAAAATTCAACGGGATCAGAATGGGGAACGGGCCCAAAAGAGGAACAAAGAAGGGGGTTTCACCATAAAAAGGCCCACACTGCTCAGTCTATTTTCAAGTAAAGCGGAACCCGGAAAAAACAATTTTGGGGCGTCTTTAGTTTTTCTTAGGCCCAGGGTTTTACTCATTTTTTTGAGAAACCAGAAGTAAAAATTTTATTCGGGACATTGAACAGCTATGGTGTGTGTGTGGGTCAGAGGGGGGCCTTCCGCAAACATTTCCAAAAACCGCAAACTTCCGCCCAAAAAGCGGAAGTCCCAATTCGTTTTCCGATGTCGGAAAGGGGGTTTTTTGGGGGGAGGGGGTTTGGGGGGAAGTGCTTTTTGCAAAAGCAAAAATGTCCGCAACTTTTTAATTTTGATTTACGATTCCCCGGCGGCTACGCGCAACCCGTCCAGAAAAAACGCTGCTTTCCACCAGGGAACCCCCCCTTTAAAAAATTTTGGGTTTTTTTATGGCAACGCAATCCTGACTCTGGGGCTGAGGTGCGGGAAAGGGGGGAGGCCACCCGGGCCCTTCCTTTAATACTGAGTGAGGCAAAGTTTTTCCCTTCCCCACCTTTTCCACTTGTATGGACTGGGTATTGGGCAAAGGTTTTAGTCAAAGTTATTGGGGAACATCCCTCCAAAAACCCAAAATCATGGATCCCTTTTTTTTGCCCCCATTTGCAAATACCGGGCGATCGCCGGGGTTCCCGGTGGGTGCTCTCGACGCGCTGCCCTGGCAAAACCCTTTTGGGAAATTGAGGGCTCCTGGGTCAAACCAAATTTCCCCGGGTTTTGGGGCTTTTCTAGTGAACCCGTACAGTCCCGTTCAAAGCGTGCGCGGGCGGGCTTGAATCTTGGGGAAAATTTTATACCCTTGGGGCCCCAGTCCATAATGACGGCGGTTTAAAGTCCAGAATTTACGGCGGGGTTGGGATACCCCAGTGTTTAAAGGACTCGCTCGCAGTAGTATTTGGGTATGTCTACCCTTTTCCCGGAGGATAAATTTCCCTCTTCAAGTCGCTTGTGATCCCTTTTCCCCACTCTAGGGGGTGAGACAGCCAAGAACGACTTGAGAGGCGAATCGATGCCTTAGGGAAAAATTTTTAAAATTTGCCCAAAACAGGGTTATTTGCTGGATGATTACATGTCAAAAACAGGGGATTGCCCCCGGAGACTTTAAAACGAGCAAGTACCTTCCCTAATTCTTTAGCGCCCAAATTCACTTTATGGGGAGTGACAACACCCGGGAAACCGATCCCTTTCCCCCGGGAAAGTTCTGTAAAAAACAATCCATATGAAGGAGCCAAGGTGCGCCCACAAGGTCGGTTTCTGGGACAAATTGAAAGATTACTGTCGAGAGTTGCTTTTTTGAGAAAGGGGGGGCCCGCTTGGGACTCGGCGTGGGAACCCTCGGGGGTGTCGTCCCTGGGGGGGCGATCGATCGCCCCCTGCTATCCTCCAATGATTGATTGACATCAATCCACCCCCCCTTCAATTTAAACCCGTGGTCCCCCCTTCTTAACCCCCGAAAAGGGGAGATGCCCTGATATCAAGACTGTTTTCGGGAAACAAAGGGCCCGGGTGGGCTTGGATACCTCAAAAAAGGAGCCCCAGATAAAACGATCGAAGAGGAATTTTTTTAAAAGGGGGAAAATTTTGGAAATTTTTTCAAATTAAAGGCCCCTTTTTAGTTTTAATTATGACAGTTCACTACTTCAATTTGTTATATTGGGAATCTTTAGCGTCATGCTGTAAATTAAATTTTCATATAGATATATGGGCAATAATAATTTTTAAACAAAACCCAACACTTTTTTTTTTCTAATAACCAAAAATTTATTTTTTTACTCCGTTACAACATTTTTACTTTAAAAAATATTACAAATGGGTCTTTTTTTCCCCGGGCCCTTTAGGGGCCCGGACCCACCAAACACAGAGGGGACCAACTCAACCCGCCCCCTCCAACAAGATGGAAAAAGCTTGAGAATGGTGTTCAGAGGAAAAGAGGAAAAAAAAGCTTCTGAAACCCGGCCCATTTTCCCGCCCTTTCTGATGCCGCCCGGGGAGATGTGTTCGTTAAGTCAACACGGGCCCCCCCCCTCTGCAGCCGTGGAGGACTGTTCTCTCAGGGAAACGGACATCATGGGAAGGGCCCGGGGAGCGAGTATAGGGCCTCCGATCCTTTTTTTAATTTGGGTTTATTTTCATGAATAAATTTCTCAAATGGAAAGGGCACCAGAGGAAACCCGAAAGGGGTTGAGTTAAGGGGGAATCATATCAATGAAATTAATTTGGAGTGTATGGTACTTTTTACTTAATTTCCCTCAGTGTGAAATTAAGTTAAATTTTTGGTGGGTGGGTTTTTAAAAACGAGAAGGTAAAAAGGAGCATTTAAAAAAGGGGGCCTTTGGGGTAGGGATTTAAAAAATACTAATATTTTATATATTTTATAATCAAAAATTATTGCCATTAAATATTTAAATTAAAAAATAATTAAAATCTACCACAAAGTACTTTACCCTATTTTTTTCCCCTATAGGCAGAAAACCCATCACCTAATTTTTTTGGGGGTTTGGGGACTGGGGGTTTTCGGAAGTGTGACCTTCAAGAAATTTTGGGGGAACCCTCGGTGGGGGAAAGTAAAAGGGTTTTGGGTTTGCGGAATGGATTTTTTGTTTGCGGTTCCCTCTCTGGGGGTTAAAAACAGGGGGGCGGCGGCCGGGGGGGGCGGCCCTTCCCGCTGGTACCACAGGCCCTAAAAAGGGGGGGGGGGGGGGGGGGGTTGCATAGTGGCCCGTCGCGGGGAGTGCTTTTTTCCCTTTTAGGGGAAAATCCCAACCTTTGGGGAATCAAACCCCTTTAGGGTAGCGGTTGGGTAATGGGATAAATTTGGGGAATTCTAAAGGGGTTTAGGTTTCTTGTCATTTTTTTTTTAAATTTAAAAACAAAAAGGGGGCAGGGGGTAAAAAATGTTTAATTTTTTATTTTTTTTACACCGAAACTGTATTTAGGGAAGGGTAGCGGGAAAAATTACGGTGCACCCCCATAATCCCTGTTTTTTTGTTCTGCTCTGGACGGGGGTTTTGGGGGCCAATGACGAAATTTTCACCAGTGAGAAAATTGGTGAAATTTTTTTAAACAAGTCATTTGCCAGTTTTTTTTTTTTGGGAAATGAAACCCAAACGAAAAGGGCTCACGGAAAATTGAACTTTGGGTTTTTTGCTTTTTTTATCAAAAATCACTTGCCCCTTTTCCCTTTGTGGGGGCCCTTCTAGACCTCCTAAAAGCCAGGGTTTCCTGATCGTGTCTTTAAAAAAAAGTAAAAATAGGGAAACAAAGAAAACCTCAAAAATAATAAAACCCCAAAAATTTTTTGGGAAAACAATTTTTTTGACGGGAAATGGGGGCTTTTTTTGAATCTTCCGTGAAAGGGTTTTTTCTTTAATTATAATGAACAACGGGAAAAGTACAACTAACCAATTGTGCGTATTGCCTAATTTTTTTTGGGAAAAATAAACCCTTTAAAAATCTTTCTAGGGTTTTATAGAGGTTAAAGATAAACCCACTGTAGGGCTGGTCCCTGCCATGAAAGGGTGTTTTTACTCAAAAAAAACCGGTTTAAAATTGTTTGGGGGTTTTTTTTTTACACTACAAAAAGTGTGATGGGGGGGCCAAACCCTTCAGTAGCCTACATTTTTGAAAGAATTTTTCCTCAAATTTATAATTGTCAAATGGGTTTACCCATGATTTATCTATGTGCATCAAAAGCTTGCCTCAAATCCCCAAAATATGTTGAAGATTTAGCCCGGTAACCCTTTTTTCACACTTAAATTTTTTCCCTTAGCTCCAAAGGCAACCCTGCATTTTAAAAAGTTTTTAAAAAATTTTTTGATATTTAACCTCATAAATCCCGGGTCCAGGCCCCCAACCGGGGGGTTGTCGTACAGGCATGTGGGAAAAAGGTTTCTAGAACAATTTGGGTGCATTTTGGGGCTTTATTTTAAAAGAAATTTAAAATTTAGTGACCAAAACATTAAAAGAATGATTGTTTCTGCCTTTAAAAACAAACTTTCCCCCGCCCCCCCGATTTTGGGTTACAACTTGGGTGTTCAATATTTTTTAATACGGTTTTTTCCATCGAGGCTCCAAATTTTTTTTCCCCCGAAAAAATGGAACTGCAAACCCCCTTCGAAGCTTTTTGTACTGACTTTAGGGGTGTGAACTTTGTTTAAAAAATGCTGAATTTTTATTATTTTGTCCTGGTCAAAAATTTTTTCAAGTGTCCCTTTTTCCTGGTTTTGGGAAGGGTTTTCTAGGAAATGATGCATCACAAAATTAAAAGGGAAACTAAAACAATCGGAAAAGTAAACCCAGCGCAGAAATTTCACCTTTTATAAGTCATGTCAGTCTTTTTTTGATTTAAACTGTATCCCCATTATCAAAAAAAAAAAAAGAAAAAAATTTTACTCAATACAAAAATTCATGAATAGTGCCGTGTAAAAAACCCTCCCTTTTTTTTCCCTCAACTTTTTCTGAAACCTCCATCCTTCATTTATTTTTATGAAATGCCCCCAAATTTCCAAATAAAGCCCAAAAAAATCCCTTTTGGATAAGGAAAGGAAGGAAAACCCCTTTGGGGTAAGACCTTTCTTTAAACCAAATCCAATTCAAAAAGTAAAATGGGATAGTGGCTGAAAAAAAAAAGAAAGCCGGCTGCATGTTTCCCAATTTAAAACCCTATCAAAATCCACCCTCTTCCAACCCTTTCAAATGCGCGGGTGAGCGTTTTTTTGCAAACTAAAAATTTAAATTAAAAATTTTCAAAAAATCCTCTCTTAAAAAAGAAAACCCAGGGGCCTTTATGGGATGCAAAATATCACATGAAAAACTTGAAAAAAATTTTCACATAACCCAAAAAGAGGGCAATATGCTAAAAACAATCAATAAAAGTCCCAAAAAGATGCAAAATTTTTCAAGGTTTCCAAAAAATGTAATAAATAGCCGAAAACCCCTTCCGGGGGACTTTTTGCCTACTCCTGCGGAGGCTTTTGGGGGGGCCTTCGGCCCCCCAAACACAGACTCTCCCAAAAAGCCCCTTTTAACTTTCCTGAAAACATGGTTTAAAATATAGTTTCCCCCCCCCCATTCCCCCTCACCCCCTTACCCACCCCCCCCCCCACCCATTCCCCTCACCCTTACCCATCAAACCAAAACCCCCCTTCCTCACCCATTACCAATCATCAAAAACCCATTCACTCATCCATTAAACCCCTCCCTCCCCCCTTTCCATCACCTTCACCCATCACCCCCCCAAACCAAACCCCCCCCCCCCATTCCTCAAACCCCTCACCCCCCCCACCCATTTTCCCATCATCCCACCCATTCACTCACCCTTACCCATCCCCCCCACATTTGGTTTCCCCCAAATTTCTCCCCCAAACCCCCTTTTTTTTCCTTTCCAAATTTTCCCCTAAAGGGGGCAAAAAAAAGAAAAAAAGTGATCGGGTCAATCTCAAAAAGTGGCCCTTAAAAAGGGCCCCTGGTCCCACCCGGTTTTCCCAAAAAGTCCTAAAGATGGGATTTTGGGGGACTGGGGGCGGCACCTATCGCGGACACACAGACAGACAGACAGACAACACACAAAAATTTCCCCTTATATTTTAAAAGATTTATAAATCAAATAAATTTTTTTTGTACCCGTAAATATCAAAATGGGATATTTCCTTTACTTTTATTGTTTGAAAAATTTGGGGTCCAAAAATAAATTTTTAGTCGTTTTCTCAAAACTTTTTTTTTTAAAGTTTTCTTTTAACCCGAAATTATATTTAATGGAAAGATATTTTTAAAAATAGACAAAAAAAACTGGGTTAAAAATTTTAAATATTTTGTTTTGTTTTCAAAAAAAAATAGGGGTTTTTCACCTACTTCCCTTTTTTCTTTATTCATAATATTTTTAAAATAATTATATATATATATATTATATTAAAAATATATACTAATATATATATATTTTATTATTTGAAATTTAAACGAATATCCCGTCGAAAACCGATTATTTTTTGGGTAAAACCAAAAATTTTTGGGTAAAAGGGCTTTTCCCCTAGGGGAAGTTTAGCGGGGCTCCCTGGAAGGGGCCCGCGTCGCTGTGCGGGTGTCACTCCCAAGAAGTGCGCCGCTGGGTATTGAAAGGGGGGTTTAACGCTCTGCGCCCAAAAAAAGGGGAAAGACAGGGGGGGGGAAAGAAACCCAAACCCAAAAACGTAGCCACTGCTTTGCACGAAAACGCACTGCACTGCCAAAACTTTTAAAGCACCGTCAAATGCCCACACAACAATGTATATACAAAAGAATGCCCTGTAGCTCCCGGGCCCCGTAAAACCCCAGGGAAAATGACCTGGTATGGGGCGGGGTCGGGGGGGGAAGCTGAGTCACACCAAAGGTGGGGGCGGTTTTTTTTCCCGTTAAAAAAACCCCCTTTTTCACTGTTCCCCCTAAATGTCTCACTGCGCCTGCAACTTGTTTTGGGGATCATCCCAGGGCCCGTGGGGTCACAAAACCCCCAAATTCTTTAAAATAGGGGTTTAACCTCTGCCTGTGGGACCCGACTGGTCCCATAGGTTTTTTCCCCGGTACGTGCTCCGGGGAAAGGGTTTCCAGGCAGCCCTGCTAACCCAAAAATCCCAACCCCTCCAAAAAAAATTTTGCCTTTTCCCCGATATCAAATCCAAAACCGGGGAAACCCGCCCTTGGTTTTGGCCCAAAAAAAAAAAAACAGGGGAGGAAAAACAAAAGAAGAAACAAGCCCCGGGGTATATTGTCCCACCCCAAAAAAAATATAAGCACCTGAACAAAAATTTAATTAATATATAAAAGTGTCCCAGAAAGAGGGGACACCAATGTGAAAATTACAGGCCATCATTGGGCACAATGATTGGCGTAGCAGCATCAAACCAAAAGGGCTTTTCCGGGCGGCAGCCTCCCCCGCCCCCGGCAGGGACCCGATTTTCTCTGCTGTCACAACCACCCGGGTAAAGCCTCAAGGGTTTTCACCCCCTTTTTCCCCCAAGAGGGCAGTTCCCCGACCCAAACGGGGTTTTCCCTTTTTAATTTTTGGGCCCCCATGAGACATTTTTTTGTCTATAAGTTTTTATAGATATTTTCTGTTTGTATCCGGGGCCCCTAGCTAATTTTTTGGTTTTATTAAAATTTTCCCTTTTTTTAGTTTTTTTGCCGACAAAAATTTATTTTTTTATAGCAAAGGAAAGATCTGGGTGGAAAGGGTTAAAAGGGCCCCCCCTAGCAACATTATAAACCACGGGGAAGGGTTGCCAAATTCAGCAAGTTGATCCCCAAAAAAGCGCTTGGGGGCCCGATAAAACCCGCCCAATTTTCTTTAAAATTCGTCCGACCCAATTTTGGGGTTTTTTTTAATTAATGTTGGGTGACATTCAAAAAAACCCCAAATTTACCCAAATAAATTTATTTCCAGCCTTATTTTCTGTAAAAACCGACTTTTGTAAAAAGCGCGCCCCCTTTTTTTTTTCTTTCCCCCCAACCGGGCTCCATGTTATTGATGACGTCCAAAAGGGAAAGCCCAAATGTAAAAAACACTCGTCTGCCTCTGTAACATTTCGGCAAATGTTTGTTAGCGTTGGACTTCGGGTCAAAAGTGGGAAACGGGCGCTTTGGATAGATCTAAGTACAGCTTTTAAACGAGATCGAACAAATGACGCTGCTCCGGTAATGAGAAACGGGAAACCCGATTGTGGTGGGAGCCCAACCCTAAATTTTTAGCCAAGGGGGGAGGGGGTGAACGGGGTTGCGGGGGCCTTTCTGATTTCCCAAAACTACTACAAAAAACCAAAACCCCCCACAAACACTGCTACAAAAACCCCCCCAAAAACCCCACTACACACAAACACAAAAAACCTACTACCCACACACAACGAACACTAAATCACACACCACACAAACCTACTCCCACACAACAAAACAAACAACACACACACACAAAAAAACACCAAAACACACACACAAAAACTACTAAAAACCCCACCCACACACACATAATACACACACACAAAAACCCACTACGCACACACCAAACCAAAAACTCCCACACACCCACACAAAACCAAAAAACTACAAAACCCAAAAAACTACTAAAAACCACACCACTACCACGCCACACCAAAACCTCTAACTACACACCACACAAAAAACACACTACACACAGAAAACACTACTAAACACACAAACACTCTACACACACAAACAAAACTAAAACACAAACACTACTAAAACAACGCAAAACACTCTACGGCCACCACAAACAAAGACGACCAAAACACACACAACACACAAAAACTACTACGCACACACACAAACACTGCTACGCACTGCTACGAAATTTATACCTGTCAATTGATATATTTCGTTTTCTGATAAATGACTAGCACTATGCATAAAATTAGCGTAACTAAATGAAATCGCCGGCGCCACTCTCTCTCTCTCTCTCTCTGAATATATATATATATATAATATATATATAATAATATAAGCGAAAGTGTGTGTGTGTGTGTTGGTCTGTCGCGATAGGTGCGCCCCCTGTGGCGGAAATCCCATCATATGGTCACAGTTTTGGAATCAGGTTGACCAGGGGAAGATTTTAGAGCCTCTTATAAGATGATCCGAATCACTTTTTTTTTTTCTTTTTTTTTTTAGCAGCTATAGCGAGAATGTGAAGAAGAAAAAAATGGGTGCGAGAATGAGGAAACCCTTGATGTTAGGGTGATGGGTAATAGGTGAGTGAATGGTAATGGGGGTGGGGTGGATGAGTGAGTGAATGGGTTGGGGGTGATGGGTGAGGGTGAGAGAATAGGTGGGGGGTGATGGGTAATGGGGTGAGTGAATGGGTGTGTGGTGATGGTAAGGGTGAGGGAAGGGGGTGTGTGCATGGTAATGGTGAGTGAATGGGTGGGGGGTGATGGTAAATGGGTGATGTGAAATGGGTGGGGGGAATACATACATTTCAGGGAAACGTTAGAAGGGGCTATCTGGAGCGCCTGTTTGGTGGGCCGAGGTGGTGGGTAATGGGTCTATATGGACGCGTTGTGCGGTGGGCTCGGCCCGAGGTGGTGGGCCCGATTGGCTCACAAATAGCCCTCCGCCGGAGCTAGCTAAAAAGTCCGCCGGTGGGCGGCTTTGCTTTCGGAAAGTAGAAGGGGCTATGATGGAATGGGTTTGGCGGTAATACATACATTCTACATCCATGATTTCAGGAAAGTTTAGAAGGGGGGATATCTGGAGAGTCTGTGTTGGGGGCCGAGGTCTGGTGGGTAATGGGTCATCGGGAGAGTCTGTGTTTGTGGGCAGAAGCCCACACTAGCCTCCGCAGGAGCTAGCCAAAAGGACGCCCGGAGGGCGGCCTTGCGGCTAGTATATACATATAATTTCCCTGCCTCAAGAGAGAGAGAGAGAGAGAGAGGAGAGAAGAGAGAGAGGAGAGAGAGAGAGAGAGAGAGAGAGAAAGAGATGAGAGAGATAGAGGAGAAGTGAATGAGCGAGAGAGAGAGAGTTAGCTAAGAAACTTTTTCTACTTATTAAAATATATCTATATACATATTAATATATATATATATATAATTTAAAAGTAAAAAAACAGTTTTTTGTTAACACAGGCTCTCTCTCTCTTCTCTTCTCTCTCTCTTTCACTCATATTCTCTCTTTAACTCATATCGCCTCATGCACTCATTTTTTTTTTCTCTCTCTTTCACTATATCTCTCTCACTCTTTCTATTTCATTCATTCTCTCTCCTCTCATGTATCATATATCTCCTCTTTGTTTCTTCATATACCTCTCTCTCTCTCTCACTCATATCTCTCTCTTTTCACCTAATCTCTCTCTCTTTCATTAAATCTCTCTCTCTCTTTCAACTCATATCTCTCTTTCACTCATATATCTATTTCTCTCTTTATCATATCTCCTCTCTCTCTCTCTCTCTCTCTCTCTCTCTCTCTCTCTCTCTCTCTCTCTACTCTCTCTCTCCATCATATCTTCCTTTCACTCATATATATCTTCTCTCTTGCACCCATCTCGCTCTCTCTTTCACTTCATATCTCTCTCGATTTCACCTTTCACTCATCTCCTCTTTTACTCATATCTCTCTTTCATCATCTCTCTCCTCTCTCTCGCTCTCTCTCTCTCTCTCTCTATATATATTATATATATATATATATATATATATGTGCTGAGAGAGAGAGAGAGGAGAGAGAGAGAGAGGAGAGAGGAGATTCGGAGATGAGAGAGAGGGAGAGAGACTGAGGACGCAGGAACGAGATGATGAGACGAGAGAGAGAGAGAGAGAGAGCATTTTTGTCAGATTGTTGAAGATGCTATGGTATAAGGGGACCTTATGCCCTAGACGTGGTGAAGACACCTTCGTCGCCCTTGATAGAGGGTGGCATCAGGGCATCACACCAAGCTGAGAAAATTCTGGGATCTGCGGTGACCTCTACACCTCACCAAGATTACCTCTAAGGCATGACTCTGCGCGTGGTGGTGAATGTCACACCTTCCCTAAAAAAACCCTATCAAAGCCAGTGTCCCTCAAGGAAGGGTCCTCGGTGCCCATTACGAGGGAACGTGTACTTAGTGACATCCAGCAGTGATTTCTGAGGCAAAGAGTGTACGCAGACGACTGTACTCTCAAATTCACTGTGAAAGGAGTGACCGCAAAACACAGTCGTGACATAAATCAGGCACTGCAGAGCATCGCTCCTGGGGCGATGCCTCAAACTCCTATAGTGACTTCCGGCATCTAGCCAAAACATCTCTAACAATTTTACTTCTTCATCTTTCCCTCCTATGGCGTCACCAGATGGTCTCCATAGCTGTCTAAATCTATTTCAAAATTTGAACTCTCTGTCAAAACCCTTTTGCTAAAATATTCCATCGGGTGATAAAGGGCTTGTTCCTCCTTCTCCTCCACCTTCTGACTCGTACCTTTCTGGGGCAAAAAGATGACAAGACTCTTTAGTACCAGAGAAAAGATTCAAGCCGTCCTCATCTCTCGGAGACAAGATGCGGTCAAGGAACAAACACGCCAATTCTTCTGGAAAGCCAAAGGTTTTACACACTAGAATTAGTCAACCATCCTGGGGTTCGAGTTCGACTCGGCCTCACGTTCATCAGCCACGTCAGGAGGTCGCCAAGGAATGCTGCTCAAAACTGAGCTGCATCCGGACGCTTCGCACCTTCTGGACGCTTCAGGGAGTGTGGGCACACTCTACAAGTAACAACCGTCCCTGATACAATACTAGCCTTTCGCTATGATTCTTCCTGCCCCCGTCTATACCTCGGCCTCCTTGACCGGGTCAAGGCAGAGGGCCCATGGATGCCCCTGATGGGCAGGGGCCCCTGATAGCCCCTGAGATGAGCTGCACGGATGATCCCACCTCTCCAGAGCGGCGTGACGTGGCGGGGCCTGTGTGTCATGTACAAGATTCACGGATACAACTCCTGCCAAAACTGGCAGAACTGCATCCAGACCACGGGCACTGCCCTCCCATGACTACCCGTGCGACCCACAACATATAACAGCCAAGTGACTGGGAACTACCGATGGACCGAACATTACCCCTGCTCTTCATACCGCGCTTAGGTCGACTTAGACTCGTTGAGCTTAACAAAAAGTATTCATGCCATTTTTGGTCTAGGGTCAATAGTTTTCATAGTAAAAAATAGGGAAACGCAATACAAGTAGTGTTATGACCATTTTAGCTGTTAAAAATTTGGTAGTTTTTATTGTATACAGACTAAAAAAATGATCTCAATACCAATGTAAATCTTGCGAAGACAATAATATAATTGTTCTATTATATTTTTTTACAGAACCCTGCCAGTCCAAAAAAAACAGTTTAAAGTCTTTTTATAGGTAAAGAACGCCATTTTCCCGTATAGATACCGGGAAAAGTCAAAGGAAGCAAAGTTGTAGAGCTTTAAAAATCCTGCTCTATATCGTTTCCAAATCCGCTCTCAGTCCAGTATTTAGACCGCCAAATACCAAAAACGTGTTGTGCACGGCAACTGTGTGCAACGTGCACACCGTAACAGACATTTATACGCACTTTTTAACGGTAAAATGTATTGCATACACCACCACGGGGGGATATGTAGTAGCAGTACCGATGGATGGAGTGGTTACGAGGAGGCCGACAAAATATAACTCGCACAGGCAGCATCTGTCTCGGACTTCTTATTCTTGTCTCTGTCTTATACATGGAAAGTGACATATTCTTACGGCGTCAGTCTTCTGAACCCATCCAGTGGAAAGACCATGTCACCGAGAATGAAGTCACTATGCATGTACATAAGAATGCCTAAAGTTGAAACCAGACTAGGAACATAGGTGAAGGTAAATCATTATGAAAATATATAAAATAAAATAAGGTTTTAATCCTTTTGTTCATGCTAATCATCAGCGGCTCTAAAAAAATGATCCAGGGGTCTGTATTCCATTAGTATCTTTTCTTGGGGACTTGACAAGCGGGGGTTTTTTTTTCCGCCAGTGCGTAGAGTCTCTAGGTTCCAGTGGTTTACTAACCTTTTTTAGTGCTCGTACCCTTAGAGGTCTCATAATTGTTCTCGTAACCCCGATCAGAAAAAAAAGTATAATTAGAGTAAACGAAAACCGTTTATTTCACTAACTACAATACTACCATAGTACACAATGTTACATTTCAGTGGACTATTTGTTGTTGCATATCATCAATTATGATGATGGGAAAACGAGGTTCCCGAAGGCCTACACGCATGTCGTCACTTGCATCCAGACGGTTCCTAAACCTTTGTTTTGATGTGTAGTAGTTAGTGTTGAGAAAACGCATAAGAAAAACGTTGGTTGCAAATGGCACAATGACTCAAGGTTTCTGCTAACTGTGGGAAATGTTTTGAGTTGTGACACACCCAAAACATATTCTAGCTGCATTGATTTAAAAGCATTTGGATTCTGTCGTTGGCCTGCAGCTCAAAAAAACAAGATCATCAAACATATTACTGTTATCATGGAATCCAGGTTGAAATTATAGGATCCCGATCCATCTCTGTTTGCCACAGAAACCTCTCCATGGTGAAAGTATCCCTGGAAGGAGTGAATCAGCAATTGACAAAGACTCCTTTCACTTCAGTAACGATGGACACTCCCTCTTGCCAAAAGCAGGCCTCATTTAAAGAAGGAAGTTAGGCAAAATTCCCTTCTACAATGCGTACGCCACATCCCAAATTCGAAGTTCTGGGTAAAAAAGTGCAAACTTCTCTGACAGTCTTATGTCAGCATTCTTCACGGATGGAGATGTTCAACCGTTCAAGTGCGTGGAATACATCTGTCAGTAATTGCTAAGGACAAAATGAACTCCCTGTTCAAAAGTGGTCAGCAATGTCACTGCCTGATCGTATAAGAAACATCTTGATGTCTTGTGTAGTTCGAAGAAGACACGTTAAGTAGTGCGTGAGAGCCACCTCATTCCGTGTGGAAAGAGGAACATAGTCCGCTTCAATTCTTCACCAAATGATGCAAAGATACAAGACAAAGACAAGACAAAATAATTAGAAATATATAATTCCCAGCCTCCTCATAAATATGAATTGGAATTATGGTAAGAATGTCTCGTACTCTAAGGTGTAAGTTTCGTACCGGGTACAGTTACCCAGGTAAGAACCACTGCTCTAGTTCAAGACTCGCCAAAGACGGTACTTTTTTTCGGTTGTCGAGTAGCCCCGAAGACACCCACATGCTGCCCATCAACCTCTCCTACGGACTGCAAGTGTGGCAGAGGGCACGAGGGGGAAGCATAAGCCTCAATTAATTAAATGTGTCACTCAACAAATCCAGCCTGCGACACCACGAGCGAGGGCCACCATCTCAGCCTTCTGAAATAACAATAGGCCAACCACCTGAGGCCTCAAGGAAGATAAAACCCCAAAGGCGCAATAGGTGTGAAATATTAATATAAATAATACTAAGAAAATAAATATAGGGTGGAGTCAAAAGCTTTTTCGTCTCATCAAGTTCCCTCTAACTGACTTTCAGGAGAGCTCGCACGCGTACGTCTAATCTCTGAGACGGAAACTGAGAGACTGAAGCGTGAAGCGCCATTGTTCGCTAAAAAAAAAAAAAAAAAAAAAAAATACCTTAGGCGAATTTTGGTGAAGAAGCCGTAAGAAGCCGGCTTCTTCCAGCTTGCGTTTTCTGTTATGGCGGGGCACTTTTAAGAAGCCGGCTTCTTACGGATTGGCCCAGCTGGTCAAGCCAGAAGAAGCTGGAAGAAGCGAGAGCCAGGGCTCGCTTACCACGGCTTCTTCCCGCTTGTTGCCGTGACGTCAGAGATAACAACAAATATGGCGGGACGGGCAGAGATTCTCAGACAGTGAGTATCGTCGTAGAAATACTGTAATTACAGATAACAGGACAGAAGTAAACACATAGATGTACATTCAGAAGCATGCACTTACCTTAAGACCACGAACAAGAATATACAAGGTTAATGACACGACAGGACAACTTTAAAAGAGGTGAAAGAATGATCATGTCTTATCAGGCGGGACGATAGGGCCTAGCTGCGACGTAAAAGTTTTTTGCTAAATTTTCACTGATAATATGGCAGAAATTAGCCAAATTTGTACAATTCGTAGCACGGGCTTAACTATCGGACCACACTAATAGAGCTAAAATGGAATGACATGGTGATAGGAGAACGTCGTCTGGTGAAATAACTTTCTCGAGTCTTTTAACATTAACACAAGACGTTGTTTTTCTAATTTTTCTAATTATGCAAACAAAACCGAAACCGGAAACGTTTTCGCTGATTCATTATGCTCCAATTTTGGTTCTTAGAGATCTCTTCACACTTGTTTTAGAACGTGAAAATGTTGGAACTCTCGCCGACGGGGACGAGAGTACCATAAACCTTCACCATCATCCGAATTCCACCAAAAACATTGAAAGATATCTTAAGTATGCATGCCATTACTGTTGACGGACTGAAACAAAATTAATGTGTAGGTAGAGATGCTGATAGGTATTGTGGAAATGACTAGCATTGCGTTGAGGGAAAATCTTAAAAACAAGGCTCCAACGGTAAAGCTGACCCAAGTTGGCTCTATGTGTTTATACTTACTGTCCTTAACACATCTGTTTAGATTTTAATGAGTGCCGATCCTTATTTTGGGCCTACATGGCCGATATTACATTTCAGGTTCTTGAGAAAAACTAAGTCCAGTAGGGTTAGGTTAGGTAAGGTCTGGCCCAGGTTAGGTTAGGTTAGTGCACAGCCCGATGGGCTCGAGGGGGGTGCTAGGTTAGGTCTGTAGAGTTTTGTCATCTTTAGAATAAAGGCTAAACCCCTATCTTTCTTCTTATAGCCAACAAGTTTGGGGACGTGGTGGAAACCGGAGTTTTTGGGTGTGGGAGCACACATATAAAGGAAATATGGCCCCGATAAAGTCTATGAACTAGGGAAATTTCCCTATTTTATGGATTTCTTTGTAGGGCCATTTTCCCTTATTTTGTGTGCTCCCCCACCCCAAAAACCCCGATATCCACCATGTCCCCAAGCTTGTTAGCTATAAGAAGAAGAAAAGATAGGGGGTGGAGCCCTTGTTCTTAAGATTTCCCATATATATATTATAAAATTATATATATATATATATATTTATATGTTGTAATTCTGTATATTTTTGGTTTAAAATTTTAGTATGTTTATGAAAAAAGGATTAAGGGGTTTTTTTTTTTGGGGGTGTACCTGATTCTTTTTGACATACTATAACACTGGGTAAGCCAAAAAATCGTCAGGGGTTTCTCATTTGATTTGACTAATTTAGGTTTTTTCTGAGTCCGAATATCACATTGATTTTGCTCTATCAGGTCAACTTTTTGAGATACACCCATAGGCCTACCTGACGAGCTATACATATGTTTAATATCAGGGGTTTTGAGTTCAATCATATTTTTCTTGAAGAATATATCGAATTACAATGCACAGACACGAAAAAAGGGAATTCCAAAATTAGCCAATCAAATCAATACCTGTCTCACCATTACTCCATTCAAAATTTCCTAAATTCTAAAATTCTAAATTTCATTGTCTGACACTCAGCTGCATCTTTTTTTTTTCTTTCAGTTATTGTGATGGCTTCGGCGCGACGGTCATGCAGGAATAATCCTGACGTTTTTCTGCTACATCTGCGGACAATACACGCTGTCAGGGGACAGGAAGAACATCACAGGATTTGGGGAAGCGCGCCTACGGGGCTTACTTTAAAGTCAAGCTGGGTGCCCCAGATAAGTCCTGGGCACCGCACACGGTGTGCAAGACGGGGGCGTGGAAATCCCTCCGGCGGTGGACGAAGGGGCGCGAAAACTTCACTTGGAATTTTGGGATTCCGATGGTTTGGAGGGAGCCGTTTGACCATGCATCGGATTGTTACTTCGGGCCCATAAAATACTAATGGCATCAAACCGGAAGAATCGGCACAGCCTCCAGTACCCCGACCTTCCATCTGCCCGCCGTCCACTGGCTCACTGCGAAGAAATTCCTGTACCAGCGTTCACAGAGCTTCCCGACAGCGACGACGAGGCCACCCGTACAGACGAGCGAGGAATATACAGAAGAAGAGTATGAAGGGACAAGATAGTCCGCAGCCCTTTTCACAATGTGAGCTTAATGATCTGGTTCGGGATCTCAGCTTGTCGAAGACTTTTCCCCCGAGCTGTTGGCCTCCAGACTCAAAGAGAAAAATCTACTTGGCAAGGACGCGCGTATCACTTTCTTTCGTAGAAAGGGATGAGGCCTACATGGGCTACTTTCTGCCAGGAGGAAGCCTCGTGTACTGCCGAGATGTCGCCGGTCTTCTTGTTAAACCCCGGCGCTCCTCAAAACGATCCGAGAGTTGGCGATCTTCCATTGACAGCTGTAAGCGCTCTTTGAAGTGTGTCTCCCCACAACGGGAACCAGTTCGCCTCAATCCCTCTTGCGCACTCCCAACTCTCAAGAAAATATGAAGCAGTTGAAGTTACGTGCTTCGACAAAATCCAATATTGACAGCACCAATGGATCATCCTGCGTCGACTTGAAGATGGTAACTTTCTACTTGGTCAGCAGTCCGGGTTCACGAAGTACCCATGCTTTTTATGCATGTGGGACAGTCGAACAGAGCCCAGCACTATGTAAAGAAAGAGTGGCCGGCGCGAGAGCAGTTAGTACCTGGGGCGAGAAACTCATAAACGAACCTCTTGTTGACCGGGAGAAGATATTGATCCCACCGCTACACTTGAAGCTTGGGTTAATGAAACAGTTTTACGCGCGCTCTGGACAAGGATGGGGGTGCTTCAACTACCTGTGCCGAGCCTTTCCTGGACTGACCATTTTAGAAGCTGAAGGCCGGCATTTTCGATGGCCCACAGATACGGCGCTCATAAAGGACACAGAGTTCCAAAACTCCATGAACACGCTAGAGTGCGCCGCGTGGAAATCGTTTGTGCAGGTTTTGAACAACTTCCTGGGGAACACGAAGGCAGCAAACCACGCCAGACTCGTCAGCAGCATGATAGAGGGCCCTTTCCAAAAACTCGGTGTTTGATGAGTATTAAGATGCACTTCCCGTTCTCACACATGGAAAGTTTTTCCCGAAAACCTTGGGGCGATGAGCGACGAGCAGGGAGAAAGGTTCCATCAGACATGCGCCCAAATGGAGGAGAGGTCCAAGGGGGGGAGGTGGGACGCAGTCCCTGATGGCGGACTACTGCTGGTCGCTGAAGAGAGACAACCCAGCAGCTGCTCACAAAACGGGAATCGAAGAAACGCCGATTTAGGGCCCTGAACTCTGAACTTTTTTTGTCACGTAACGCTCATTCTTATACTAATATTATGATAATTATGCTTATCAAATTTGA
The DNA here is from genome assembly GCA_016584305.1 of Chionoecetes opilio. Lineage (NCBI taxonomy): Eukaryota > Metazoa > Arthropoda > Malacostraca > Decapoda > Majidae > Chionoecetes > Chionoecetes opilio. The sequence goes on from JACEEZ010019703.1 coordinate 39,334, forward strand.
TGGACTAAATAAAAACTGAATGAATTTGGATACGCTGACTTTTATTTCTTGAAAGGGAAAACGGGAAAAATCATCAGGGTTTCTCAGCTGATGATCCCAGAATTTTTTTTTTTTACGAAAATCGATTTTTTTAAATTTTTTGTAGCAAAAAACCTGACCTGATTGAGCAAAACCAAGGTCCCTTTTCGGACTCAGAGCATCAAAATTAGTCTAATTCGCTGGGAAAAACCCTGGACGATTTTCAAAAAATATGTTTTTGTTACCCAGTGTAATTAATGGGGTAAATGATGTACAGTAAACCCTCGCTTTGGGCGAACAAATTTTTGGGAAAGGATGCGAGATTATAATTATCCGAGCGATCCGAACTTTTCGCATATAAAAAATTGTGGTCGTTATATGAGGTGAAAGTTCCCTATTTCCGACTAATTCCATGTATCGTGAACTTTGTCCGTTACATCTGACGAAAGTTCGTATACTTACATACATGCAGCCCTCACAAATACCAAAACTACGAAACAGGGCAATTAAAAAAACAA